>CANUEX010213469.1:0-20137 GCA_948099535.1 Jatropha multifida | reverse complement strand
TAGCGTAGAACGGTTTTAACCCAAAATCAAACCGAACCGAACTAATTTATTTTGGTCTTTCAGTTAATTGAATTGGTTTGGTTTTTAATTCCATTTAGAATAAAACTCAAAAATTGCTAAAAAATTGAACGAAATCAATTTGATTTTATATATATTTCGGTTTGATTTGATTAAAAAATATATAGTTTTGGGTTTTTCTTGTTTTTATTATATGAATGTCAAAATATTTACAGAGTATAAGATGAAAGCTCTCCGGATTTAAATTTTAACATCTTGCACTATGAATAAACCAAATTTTTAGATAGATTTATCTCTTTCTTAATATATATATATAAATGAACCAAAACTCACTTGTTAAAATAAAATTTTCATTACACTAATTATTACAGTGCTCTGAGGCATACAGCTTACACATGAAACACAACATGAAATTGCATCAGTTATATATTTATTAAGAAAAATCTCATGACTGCAAGAAGAAAACATCAATGGAGGTGATGAACAAAGACGCAACTAATTAATTGGATTTTTTACTATTATGACTTGCTAATCCGAACAGTCGATTTTTATTGGGTCGGAAAAGCAAGAAAGAGATATAGGTTGAACGAATAACTTGATAAAAGAGAATCGCATGTTGCCAAACAAACAAAAAGATTGGGATAGAAGCAATGGCGGCAATCGGATAAGCAAATCTGAGTTTTCCATGTTTAAAAATAATGAAGAACGCTGCAACGAATGCTATCATCATTGTCATTACTGATATGAACAGGAAAAAGATTCCTAAAATCAACTTTGTAGGCAATGATATGCGAAAGTCATCTGAGGAGTATCGAGAAGTAAGAATGGAAAGAAATGATAATACTGTAGAAACTGAGGATACCAAAGATATTGCATCCGATACAGCAAAAACTTTGAAAGCACTGTGTTCAAGAAAGACAGGAATTCCATCGTCTTGTCTATTGCCACCAGGTACAGTAAAAGCTGCTGCAAAAACTACAGTCGCAACTAGTGTAGCAACTACCATACATGAATTGGCTGTGTTTCGCAACCATTTCTCTCCCTCTTTCCTTAATTCTTGGTGTTTTTCCAAGAAGACCTCCCTTGGAGTGAGCCCATCACTATTCCTTGCATTTATTAGTTGTGGACTCATAACCTTCTTCACTTCCTGCAATTGTGTATGTTCACATTTTCAATTATAGTAGTTGGATATGTATGTTTCGAATATTTTCATTTTAGCTTTTATATACATGCATGTTACCTCAAACCACATCAATTCATGCTGGAGCTGAAGAGCTGCTCCCGGTATATTATTCAGTCGGTTCGGTGACGGCAAATATCCAGCCAATTGAGATATCGGATTCCCTTCATCATCAACTGCAACATTCAACTGGGGTGATGATGGCAAATTATTAAAGGCTTCAATTATTAAAATTACTTCTAATGAATACTTCAATTAGTGAATATTATTATTTTACATAATTTTCTAGTACCAAATTAATGCTTAATTAATATATAGGTGCAATATTTTATATGCATATTTCAGCACAAAATATTTAAATTTTTAAAAAAAAAATCCATCAACATTGTATTCCCTCCCCTTTTAAGTTTTCTTACATTTTTCTAGCAAATATTCTTTTTATTAGGAAAAAAATATTTATTTTAGTTAGTAATTAATTATGGTTGTGCTTCTGCTTTTCCTTGCCCTCGGCCATTATTGTCAAAGACAAACTTGTTAAATTAGACGACTACCTATTATAAAAGGAGCCATCGCCCCACTTTGCTTAAATTGCCGATGTGGAAATTGAGCTACAATTCAACAAATCTCCACCTTAGCGAAATTTTCACATCTACAAATTTTCTCAATTCTCACGCAATTGTGTAGTGTCTTCAAATGCGCTTTGAAGCGCAATTTCAATTTTCAATAACATTGATCAAGTCCAAACAGTGTTTGAACTTGACTGCTGTCACTACTTTCGTCAACATATCAACAGGATTTTCAGTTGTCTTGTCACCTTCCTCCATAATTTCTCGCACAAAGTGATATCTAACATCGATATGCTTCATTCTTGCATGATAAACTTGGTTCTTTGCTAAATGAATAGCACTCTGACTATCACAATGCAACTTTAGTGCTTTTGTCCAACTCCCAATTCATCAAGCAACCCTTGAAGCCAAATCACATCTTTAACAGCCTCCGTAATCACCATATACTCTGCCTCTGTAGTAGACAAAGCCACTGTTGACTGTAAGGTGGACTTTCAACTCACCGGTGCTTTAGTAAGTGTAAACATATAACCGGTAGTCGATCGATGTTTATCCAAACCACCTGCATAGTCGGAATCACAATAACCAATTATACACTAGCCGACTTCTTTATCCTGCTGAAAGATCATTCCAGTGTCTACAGTGTTCAGAATGTACCGTAGAATCCATTTCACAGCTTACCAATGCTCCTTGCAAGGATCATGCATATACCTACTCACAACTCTAATTGCCTGTGAAATGTCGAGCCTTGTACACACCATAGCATACATTAAGCTACCAATTGCATTTGCATATGGAACCCTTGACATTTATTCTCGTTCTGCATCATTATTCGAAGATAAAGTTATACTAAGCTTGAAATGTGGAGCCAGAGGTGTACTAACATGTTTTGACTTCTCATCCATGCCAAAACGCTTTAGTACCTTTCTCAGATACTGCTTCTGAGTCAAACACAGCCTCCCCAATTTCCTATCTCTGCTTATCTCCATGCCAAGAATCTTCTTAGCTTCACCAAAATCCTTCATTTTGAATTCTCGATTCAACTGGGTCTTCAGCTTCTCAATTTCCTCTTTATTCTTTGATGCTATTAACATGTCATCAACATAAAGAAGAAGATAAATGAAAGATCCATCTTGTAGCTTGCGCAAATACACACAATGATCGTATTTGCTTCTTGTGTACTTCTGCTTTTCTATAAACTTGTCAAATCATTTGTACCATTGCCTTAGAGATTGCTTCAATCCATACAACAATTTTTTCAAGTTTGCATACCATATCTTCTTTACTAGCAACCTTGAATCCTTTTGGTTGAGTCATATAGATTTCCTCTTCCAAGTCACCATGTAAAAAATGCGTTTTTACATCCAATTGAATTAGTTCCAAATCAAAATGTGCTACCAAGGCCAATAAGATTCGAATGGAGGAGTGTTTCACCACTAGAGAAAACACTTCATTGTAATCAATTCCCTTCGTTTGAGCATAGCCCTTGGCTACCAATCTTGCCTTGTAGCGAACATCTGACTTGTTAGGAAATCCTTCCTTCTTTGTATATACCCATTTGCATCCAATTGCCTTCTTCCCTTTCGGAAGACTAGCTAGCTTCCATGTCTGAGGGAGTGCATTTCTTCATCCATAGCTTTCCTCCATTTTTCTTTTTCTGAACTTCAGACAGCTTCAGTAAAAGTGGCAGGAACTTCATCATTTACAATTGGAGATACGTAAGCCACCATATCAACATAGCGAGCAGGCTTTCGAATCTCTCTTTTTGGCTTACTCAAAGCAATTGATTCAAGTTATTGTGAAGGTTCTTGGATTTGAACCTCTTCATCATTCGACTCTCCTTCTACCGTAGGAGTATCTCTATCTGTTTCATCATCTACCGCTGGGTCAACAATTTTTCTTTCAAACTCCACCTATTTTGGAGTGCTCTCCACCTGCTGCAGAGTACCATCTGACTGCTCCTTAGTCA
Source organism: Jatropha multifida (assembly GCA_948099535.1). NCBI lineage: Eukaryota > Viridiplantae > Streptophyta > Magnoliopsida > Malpighiales > Euphorbiaceae > Jatropha > Jatropha multifida. Next base: position 16,404 of record CANUEX010213469.1, on the reverse strand, counting down.
CCTTTTTCAACATAGTAGATTCATCAAAGGTGACATCTCTGCTAAAGATTATCTTCTTTGTCTCTAGACACCAGAGTCTATATCCTTTCACTCTCGAGGCAATTCCCACAAAGATAGCTTTCTTTGCTCTTGGATCTAACTTTGATTCCTTAACATGATAAAATGCGAAGGAACCAAACACACGTAAAGAATCAAAATATGTAGTAGGTTTTCCAGACCATACCTCTATAGGTGTTTTTCCATCAATAGCAGTTGATGGCAATCTGTTAATGAGATGACATGCGTATGTTACAGCCTCAGTCTAAAACTGTTTGCCCAACCCAACATTGGATAACATACACCAAAATTTCTCTAGCAATGTCCAGTTCATGCGTTTTGCCACCCCATTCTATTGTGGTGTGTGTCTAACTGTTAAGTGTCATACAATTCCTTCATCTTCGCAGAACTTCATAAATGGATCACTTTTGCATTCTCCATCATTATCTGTTCGGAGACATCTGATCCTTCTGCCTATTTGGTTTTCCACCATCTTTTTCCATATGAGGAAAACACCTAACACTTCATCTTTCGTCTTCAGAGCATACACCCAAACTCTCCAGGAAAAATCATCAACAAAGGTCACAAAGTAGTGTTACCTCCCATTGAAGCAGTTTTGGAAGGCCCCCATACATTAGAGTGAACATAATCCAATATACCCTTCATATTATGGATTGCAATGCCGAACTTCACTCTCGTCTGCTTCCCTTTGATGCAATGTTCACAGAAGTCCATTTTGCAAGTCTGTACATTCTTCAATAATCCTTGATTTGATAGAATTTTCAAGGATTTTTCACTTGCATGTCCCAAGCGCATATGCCATAACTTGGTTGCTTCTAGCTCCTTCTCATTGCTAGAAACTGCAGCTGCTATCGTTTCAATAACTGCATTACCCTGATAGTAATACAAGTTATTTCTTCTTCGTAATCCTTTAATCAGCACCAACACACCAGAGATGACTTTCATCACTCCATCTTCTGCAATCACTTTGAAGCCCTTTGATTCTAAGACTCCCACAGAGATGAGATTTTTTGTCAAATTGGGCACATACCGGACATCATTCAGAATCCTAATTGATCCATCATAATTCCTCAAACAAATTGAACCAATCCCTTCTATGATGCAAGGATTGTCATTTGTTGTGTAGACCACTTCATCTTCAAGCTCTCTAAAGTTACAAAACCATTCCCGATTGGGACACATATGATGGCTACATCTTGAATCAAGTACCCATGCATCAAATAAACTTGTTGAGCATGCAATTGAAGAGTTCGTTATTGTCGTTACAACTAATGAATAGACTGAGTCAGCATCTTCACACTCAGCTATATTTGAATCTATGACAGCTTTTCCTTTGTTAGGCTTTAGCTTCGGATAGTCCTTCTTCCAATGGCCTTTCTCCCGGCAAAAGGCACACTCGTCTTTGTTCGGTTTGGATTTTAAAAGGGATTTCCCTTTCTTTCCTATCCTTCAGTTTTGTGAACGACCTCTAATAACCAGTGCCTCTCCTACTTTACTTGCACTTTCTTTCTTCTCATTTTTCCTCAATTCGTGGCTATATAGGGTAGCACAAACTTTACTGAGAGTCACTGCAACTTTCCCATGAAGTAGAGTAGTTTCAAGATACTCATATTCATCAGGAAGTGATCCCAACAACATTAAAGCTAAATCCTCATCTTTGTATGTCTCATCAAAATTCATCAGATCAGCCACCAACTAATTGAAATTTGTGATGTGATCATTCATCGTGGTACCATGAACATAAATAAAGCGAAACAATCTCTTCTTTATGTTGAGCTTGTTTTGACTGCTTTTCTTCATGAATTTTTCCTCCAGTGCCTTCCACAATCATGGTCTTCCACTCTTTCTCCTCCATCTCTTCTGGTTTCTCCTCTTCAATAGCAACATTTAGACATTGTTGAAAGAGAGCGTCTAGAAGTTCACTCTGCCACATGCCAAAATGGCCAGTCCCATCGAAAATTTCCATCGTAAATCTGGCATTTGTCACAACATTCCTTGCTAGAATAGATGAGGAGGAAGTTGACACCATAGATGTGGAAGCTTTCTTATCATCAACCTTTTCTGCTATAAATTCTATTTAATAGCTTTCAGAGACAATATTCAATAACTAAGAATCTTTTCTGATGTGGTAGATCAAACCAAGCTGCAACTACAGAGCATACTCAGAAACCTTGGCTTTGATACCAATTTTAACAATTACTATTGCGTGAATCGTGAATATGTCTAATAAGCATGAACGATTGTACTAAAAATTACACCAAATAGATTCCTAAATAATTGGAATGGTTGTAGATAATCCCACTAAAATCCAACTATTTAGGCATGTAATTAATAGCACAATATATCACAATATATCACACTACTACACAATCTAATAAAAAAGCCTCAAAATAAATTGCACAATGAAAAACTATAAAATAGACAAATAAGAAGACTCACCAATTTAACGAGGTTCGGTCAATTTTGCCTACATTCTCGAACACTACTCAATTTAATATTTCTCTAATTTAGAAATATTACAAGTGGAGAGAAAAGACAATTAACCAATTGATAGGCTATTATTGCTCTTCGAAAAATGGGATACAAATACAAAGGGGGGTGGCTCTATTTATAAAAGGAGCCATCGCCCCACATTGCTTAAATTCCCGATGTGGGAATTGAGCTACAATTCAACACTTTCCTTTCACCCTACCAATCACAAATGGAGAGCAATAATGCCATGGGCACAGGTATGCCCCCTCTAATTGAAGAGGTCTGTGCAAACTTGAACCTTGAAGAACAATAAGGTCGTACTGAAAATATGGAGGACATTGGTGTGCAAGAGGATCATGAGGAAAACCCCCAATGGTGTATCATTGGTCGGCTACTTATTAGCAAACCAATAAATAGGTTGGTTTTTAAAACCACTATGACTCAAGTTTGGAGGCGGCCAGTTATGGGTTTACTTATCAAAGACCTAAGCAACGATGCTTTCATTGCTCAATTTTTCCACCAAATTGATTACGATCGAGTTCTGAATGGTGGTTCATAGAGCTTCTCTTAGAACTTGATAATAACAAAGATGTTAGACCTGAGTGCGAATCCTAGACATGCAGAATCGACAATAGTGAACTTTTGGATTCAAATTCACGATCTCCCTTACGGATTTATGTTTGAGAGATTTGAAAGAGATATTGGTAATTATGTGGGGGAATTTTTGAAAACTGATGGAAGGAATTTCACGGGTATTTGGAGAGAATATATGCGCATCTGTGTTCATATGGATGTTAGGAAGTCATTCAAGCGTAGATTAAAAAAGTAGGTCATGGACTTGGAATAAATTTTCGGTATGAAGATTACCGACATTCTACTTTTTTTACAGTATGTTGGGTCATTCTAATTGATATTGCAAGAATTTATTCATGACACTAGCAATAATGAGAGAACAGTTTGCTTATGGGCCAAGTATGAGAGTTGATAGTCAAAAACCTCTTATGGCACAAGCACGATGGGTTCCACCGGAAGGGAAGGCGATCGCTAGTGGCTCGATGACAGATATTGGTGGATCCTGAAGGACATTTTACCATCCTAGAAACTTGGGATTTGATTTTGTTCCAACTCCTGTAACTAAGATACATAATCCTAATCAAGGGAAGAATCCTATTGGAAATGATATGAGTAACACGCAAAATCCAGTCCTATAGGACTAGATAATAAGCGTCACTTCCTAGGTCGGAGACACAAACTGCCTTATTTCCTTACATCATATATTGTAAAATTTTGAAAGTAATATATTCAAGTAACATAAAATATGAGCGGAAGATTTTTACTGTTATTTATTCGGAGAAAAGTTTTTAAAATTATAAACATTAAATGCATTTAAGACGACTTAATAATTGGAGAAAAGCCTTTGGTAATAATCTATTTACTTTTAATTTATAAAAGTAAAGAGTCATTATTAAAAGTCATGTAAATCATTTAACTTAAAAATAAACTATAAAGCAAGACTTTGTATAAATTAGAATTATGCAATTTGTATAAATTTAACATGACATCTAATATATAACTGGAAAATATAAAATTCTAAGTTGTTTATAAAATCTCCATTAATAATATTTAATTTCATAATAACAATTTATCAGGTAATTAAAAATATAAATATAAAATTTTATTGAATAATTAAATACTAGTTAGAATTAAAAATACACTTCCTCAAATTTAAAATATTAATACTACACGTCATACTCATAATAATTTTGAACTCAAGTGCACAGGACATCCACCTCCTCCTCTCATGCTAGAAATCTAGATTATCATGGTTTACACTATCTCCTATCTACGTGTGAGAAACTCAACGCTGTGAGTATAAAACTCTGTGGTGCTTAAATATGCATTAATTTATAATGTTTGAACCATAATATTTATTATCATTATAATTTACGTGTTAATATTATCATAAATATCATTGTAGCATATTATATATTCGTTATCTTTGACATTTATTTATTTTTATCTATATATTCATCAAAATTCAATTTCCACAATAGTATACTATAATCCCATTTAATATTGTAGCCACATATTTTTAAACAAATATCACATAATATAATATAATCTTAATAATTTAATTAACTTATAAAACCATATTTTTAATTAGGCCTTTAGCATACTTAGAAGACTTAAAAATAGTAGACAGAGAATTTCATAATAAGGAAGCTATTCGGTTGCCCAACCATCATATGATCTGTTGGTCAAAATCAAATGGTTATATCCAAAAAGTAGGGTTCTTAGTCCTTATAAGATACTGCGTATCACATATAGACAGTACTGTACTTCTATGGCATGTCATTCATCTATACAACTATTGACTCAACCAAGTAGACTAAGGCTAAATAAAAATATTTGTTATAATTAGTTCTTTTCATAATTCATACATATTCATATTCATAAATAAAATAGCCAGTCTCATAATTATACTGAAATATTTTATTACAGTTCGAAAACATTCACTTTTGTATATTTCATTCATTCATAGAAATCACACTTTTGCTTACTCCATATTCCATCATAAATTCATTTCCATAATTCATACATTAAACACATAATCATACTTATTTTCTTATAATTTATACTTAATTCCATAATTTTTGTATTAGTTCACAAGAACATTTATTTCATGAAGCTTTCCACCTAATTCTTATATAATTGTACAAATTCATAACATATGTTTATAAAAAATAAAATATTCTACTATTGCACAAAATTCATATCATCCAATTAAATTCATGATCATATCAATATAATCACATTATCACTTATAATTCACTAGTCCTAATTAGCCATCATCTTAATTAGAACAATTTACAACTTAATCATCAAGGTCCTTGTTGGAGTTTCTCTATTACAAACACACCAAACAAATCCAGCAACAAAAGAAAAATAGAGGATTCTCTACCTCCACTCAACAGCCGTGAGAAATAAACATACCACCACAAAACATACACTCCATTCATTAGAGGTTTTGCTTTATATAACAGCAATACCCTTATAAAATTATAACTACTACATCAATGTAAAATTATACCAAATCTCCTTAAATAAAGGAAAGACCCATACCTCACCTAATCAATTTGTCTACTATCTTTCCAAAATTTTAGGATTACAAAAATAAAAAAAAAATAATTTCAAATCTTCTAGAAAAATCTCAATATCACAACACTCCTCCTTAAGATTTTTCTTGAAGACTCTAAAACACTCTTTCATCTACTTCAAACTTGGACCTGGATCATCAAACTTGTACGGAATCAGCTCCATAAAATGGTTCTTCTTAGCTTCTTCAAATGGTTGGAATTCAAAATAAATTTGCTTAACTCTCCCATGCTGAAAATGATTTCTTGGAACTGAAATAAAAGATTTTTTGCTGCAGAAAATGTGATAATTTTTAACTTGCTCTGCTGAATTTTTCTTAGACCAAACAACACAATTTCTTCTTGAGACATCAATTAACCTTTTGACGTTTCTAGCTCATTTAACCTTCTTGAGCCCCTCCTTAATTTCATTACAACAATCTCTAGAAGTTGAGCTTTTAACATCAAGCAAAGATTCACAAATAGCTATCTTGCATTGTTCCTCTTTTATTTCAGCACTTGTAGATTTACCATTTTGTTCTTGATTTTTCTTTCCATTTTTATCACTACCACAATCAGTTCTGCCATCATACTCAGCATAAAGTTCATCATTTTTTAATTTCAAAACCAAACTATTGTTTCTCAAACTTGCTTCAACAATCTTTGAATCATATGGATCATAAAAAACACAACAACCTCTTTTAAATGTAACAGAATATCCCTCCTTTACTAGTTGTGCAACACTTCAAAGATTTTGATCTAGCTTTGGAATGGGCAGAACATCAAAAATAAGAATATTACTTTTCATTGTTTGAAGTTCCATTGAACTTTTCCTACAGCTTGAATAATTTCTCCATCTCCCATCCTCACTTTTGTCTTGATAGTTCCATCCAAAGAAATAAAGAAACTTTCATCTTTTGCCATATGATTTGTACAGCCACTATCAACATTCCAAATGTATTTCTCCGGTAAATCACAAACTTGAGAAGCAACAAACAAAGATTCTTCAACTTCTTATTTTTCTTCACTAAAATTTACCTATTGAACAGGTTGCTGTTGTGATTGATTTTGCTTTGCTTTGCAAAATCTTTCAATGTGACCTTGCTTCTTGCAAAAATGACATTGAACCTTTTTCCAAAATTTGTACTCTGTATGATTTTTCTTCCCACATGTACCACAACGTGGAAATATTTTCTTTCTATTGCCATCTTTGCTTTTAGTTTCATTTTCCTTTAAATTTGAATATCTTCCTTTGTACTTCACTTGAAAAGCTTGGAAAGCTCCCTTAGTAACCTCTTCAGACCTCATAGAGGTTCTTTGCTCCTGAGCTTGCAGCTTGGAGATTAATTTTGCAATAGTGAGAGTCCTCAGATCACAAGATTCTTCTACTGCTGATATTTTAGATTCAAATTTTACTGAAAGGCTTATCATTATCTTTTCTACAACTTTCTAATCTATAAAATTTTCACCATAAAGCTGAATTTAATTAACTATATCCATTAGCTTTGCAGAGTAGTCTTTTACTCCTTCAAAATCCTTCATTTTCAACATTTCAAACTCTCTCTTTAGAGTCAAAAGCCTAACTGCTTCAACTCTCTCACTTCCCTCAAACTCTTCCTTCAATTTGTTCCAAGCATCCCTAGCTGTATCATAGGCCATTATTCTAGTAAAAATGATCTCAGAGACTATTGAATGGAGGCAGGTAAGTGCCCTTGGTTCTCTAGTAATCAGCTCATCATGCTTTTTAATCTCATTCAAAGTTGCATTTGCTTTTAAAGCTGGAACATCAGCTCCTCGCTCCACAATATCCCATAAATTTACGGATTTCAAGTAAGATTTCATCTTAATAGACCAAATCTGATAATTTTTTCCGAAGAAAATACAAAGACCAAATGGAGGAGAACTACTAGAAGCCATTTTCTTTACAAATACAAACTTAAAGAAAAGGATGATAAGAAACAACACAGATCAAACCCATAATAGACTCACAACCAGCAATGAAATAGCTCTCAAATTTCTCTTAAAACTCTCAAAATAGACACAGGCCCCTTAAGATGGAAGCTCTGATACCATGTTGGAGTTTCTCTATTACAAACACACCAAACAAATCCAGCAACAAAAAAAAACAGAGGATTCTCTACCTCCACTCAACACACGTGAGAAATAAACATACCACCACAAAACACACTCTTCATTCATTAGAGGTTCTGCTTTATATAACAGCAGTACCCTTACAAAATTATAACTACTACATCAATGTAAAAGTATACCAAATCTCCTTAAATAAAGGAAAGACCCATACCTCATCTAATCAATTTGTCTACTGTCTTTACAGAATTTTAGGATTACAAAAATAAAAAAAATGCTTTTAAATCTTCTAGAAAAATCTCAATATCACAATAGTCCTTATTAATTATAAATGATTCCATTGAATTAATAGCCAATGATTTGTTGTATTATTTATAGATCACTTTTAATTGAGTAGATTTTATTCTTATATTCAGTACTTAATTTTTAAATTCTCATATGACTACTTTAACTATTATAAATCCAACAACTAATTGTCTAAAAATTCAATGGCTAATGCCAATTAGAAGATATCGAAATTAATTATTTAATAGGTTGAAGGCTATTAATAATAATAAGAATACTAATAATACTAGAATTATTAATAAAGATATTACTAATAACTTCTAGTAATTATTTTTATTAATCATTTATCAACCTTAATCTCTTTTTATTTTTCCTAAATTTCGGCCGCATTTCCTCTATAATTATGATTTTCTCACTTTTAAGAATTCACAAATATAGCAACACAACACAGCCCAATCCACGGGCAATTCAAAGCAATAATTTTTCCAACCTCCATTTGACAACATTTCTAATAACGTAAATTCATAATTAAATTCAAACTAATCAAATTGCCTAAATTATTTAAACCATACAATTCACACTTCACATTTTATTAGACCCAAAATAAAACTTACTTAATTCGTTTCCAGCTAAGCTATTACATTCAAATTTACTGATTCTCAAACATATAAACTCATCAATCAAATTTATATCACAATCAACCATTCAAATTCATAAATTTTCATAGCCATGCGATTTTCAGAATTAATGCATAATAAAAGCACTAACCTATATAGCAAAAATTCAATTTAACCAATGCGTTCGACGTGTCGAGGAGAGCGTTCTGCCTCTTGGTGTCTCGGTAGATCTCCATTGCCAGAACCACCACAAGTGGTGGCCGAAGCTTTCCTAGCTCAGGATTTAATGATCTTTGCATCAAAATGCTCGAAATCCTATAAGGAGTTTAATTCTTCCATAAATTTTTACATATCTTGACTTAATCTAACAATACCTCAAATTTTGCTCAAATTGAACCTAATCACTTAAATCCTATAATCCCATCCAATGAGCAAATCAATAAGGAATAAGTAATTCAAAAGCATTTGAGAGATGATTCGACCGACCTGAACCAGAGGGAGTCGTCAGGAACAACTCATCTGAATGGAAATTGAAATACCTAAAAAATTTAATTTCAGAAAATATTCATTTAAATCTTAATTCTAAAATTTGGCCAGTAAATTTAAGCCACGTAAAATTTAATCGGACCTGTAAACCCATTTGATTTTGCTGAAACCCGATTGAAAACCAAGTGGATTTATTGAACCGGACCAAATCAGATCGAATTGAACCAAAATGGACTATCACATTCTGGAAACACAAAATTTATAGCATTTTTTAATATTTTTCTTTCTTTCCTTCTCCTTCTCCACGTTACATTCTCTCTGTCTTCTTCTTCTTCCTTTCTTTCTATTTTCTCTCTCTCTCACCGCCTCACCCTCTCCTTGCAACATCGGCCACCGCCACGAGCCCCAACGGCAGTAGCTCCACCACGCGACGAGCTCCAGCCATCCCTGCCTCCTTGCGTCACGCCGCCTCGGGCTGGCCAGCTGCTGCCGTTCCTTCCTGCCTCCTCCTTCAGCGATGCCACTGCGCGGCACAGCCCAGCCATTGCTCATTCCGCCTGAACTCGGCGAGCCACCAGTCGCGCCACTGCTTTCTCTTCCACGCGAGCCTCTGTACAGCAGCTCGACCTCCACTGCCGGTCAATGCTGCCACCGTTTCTAACCCACAGCGGCGAAACGCAGCAACGGGAGGGGTCCACTAGTGTTCTCGGCTCCAATCTATGGACGTTGAACGGTGTTTTGTGATTAGGGGTACTGAAATTAATCCCCAGAATTTTTAATTAAACCTTTCAATTTTAATTATGTGAGAGATTGGTTCATTGTTTGGGATTTATTTGTTAATGATGGTATTGAGTAGCATAAATTTTTGGTTTAGTAGTTAGATAAATTGAAAATAAATTATAGATTGAAAATAAGATGAATGGCAGAATTTTTGTAATTAGATTAAGAGATTTAATAGGTTAAATTGTTGGGCTTGAGAATTAATTTTGTTGAGGAAATGGATATTGGTTTAAGTAGAAAGAACCTAATTAGTGATAATGGTTTAGCCTATTAGTTGATTTAAATGGGAAATTCGGTACTAATAATTGTAAGGAAAATATAGAATGTATTTTTGGAAATTGATTAATATTATATTATAAATTTAATAATGAAATTGCTAGTATATACGATTGAATTGAAACATTTAAGTTGAAGGTTAAATAAAAAGAAAATATATTATTAATAAATTATTATTAGTTAATTGTAAATAGAAATGCGAAATTATTTTTAAGATTGATAGAATCGGTGAATTAAGTGACTCGATATGAAAACGTATTTTTCAGTTATAAGAGATCAATTAATGTAAATAAATTAAATGATTATCAAATGTTCGGGAATTGTGGTTAAACTGAGTATAAAGAAGATTAGTGGTGAAATAATTATATTTATTTGAAATAAGAATATTATTGATTATGTTATATTTGGAAGTGAATTTGGATTATTTTAAAAATTATGACGAGAAATCGAATTGATTGATGTTTAGCAGCTAAGCGGTATTGAATTTAGATTAGAGTTAGTTGAGAGGATAGAACATAATTTGTTAGATTAGTTCTCTATTTATTATTTTAAATTGAATAGCTATGTAATGAGTTTTTTTTATATTTTTAAATTCTTAGATCCTCTGAGCTCATCAACTGCCTTTCCATACTGGAGTCAGAATTAGGATTTGAATATCCTATAATCACTGTGAGTAATAATAAATGATACATGATATGCATTTCATAACATCATTACTTTATGTCACCATGATTTTATTACATGATATCATTACATTTTTATATTGAAATATATTATGCTATTATTAAAATCACATGATATCATTATAATATGTTATTATTTAATAATCATACCATTACATATTATTGATACGCGTATTAATTATTGATTTGATGATTGACAATTGGATGAATTATTGATTAAATGTGTTGTGATATGGATTGCCTTATTTGAATGGAATTAGAATGAGGTGGGTTACTATGGATTTGTGAGGGCGGTCTTTGATACCATTGGCCATGTATGGAAGATTGACGCCCTCGTCACTACAAAAAAAATGCCATTTAGAAACAGAAATTTTTGTTTCCATTTAGAAACAGATTAGCAACGGATTAAAAACAGAAAATGACATTACATCTTTGACCAGCCTTAGGAACGGAATGGAAACGGAATATTTAGAAGCGGAAATTTTCGTTCCTAAAATCGGGGGAAATGAGCATGGAAAGATTAGAAACGGGTTTAGAAACCGATAATAAATCCGTTTCTATTTAAAAAGGAACTGGTTCCTATTTATTAGAAACAGATTTAGAAACGGATGGGCCGACCGTTGTTAATTTGGTCAGCAAAAAAATAGCACTAAACAGTGTGTCTGAAGCTTCCTCTTTTTAGAAACGGATGCATATCCGTTTCTAATATCATGAAATAAATTAAAAAAAAAAGAAAATGCCCTAAATGGCGCCGTATGTGCCAGGACAGTATTATAAAAAGTATTCATTAGTTAAAGAATTTTAAACATAATTCAATAATAATCTCTTTCTTTTTTGAAAAAACATTGAACATTGCAATTAAATTTTTGAATCCAAATGTTTATAAACTGCTTTTGTTTATTTTTATTATTTTTTATTATTTTTTTACTTAGATTAGATGGTCATATTATAAAATATTTAATAATGTAAAATAAAAATAAAAATTTAATTAGCTTTAATTTGTAAACAAAATATAAAAATATAAATATGGTCAGTATACAAGTTCATTTCATTTCACATTAAAGCAGGAGTTACCTGATGAAAAATCTAGTAAATGAGAGCTACTACTTTTAAAGATTTTTTTCTGGGATTATGATTTTGTATTTTATGGTAAAATTTTTTGTAATTTTCTACTTTTGTAGTCAGTTTATTATCTTTGTGTTCTCATATTCTTTATGTTTTTTGGTTATACTCTAATGGATCTTCCAGCAAAATTACTCTCGTGAACCTTTTGCCTATTCTCTATTTTTAGTACATTAATCCATATTAACACATTCTTTTTTTTAATAAATTAATACATTGCAACTAACTAAAAGAAAGAAGAGTAGCCACTGCTAGTTTCTAAAGGAAGTTTATGTCTAAGTTTCTAGCTTTTTATGATATTGGCTTATGCAAGGTGCTTTAAGGTGGCATATGTTGTTCTTGAAAGAGCTTGTTTGTTAACATTTAATTTGCATTGCTGTCGGTATAACTTTAAGAATTTATTTTTATTATATTAAATCTTATTGGTTTGTGTAAAATTCATTTAGTCCTATTGCATTGCGTAGCTTATAACCTGTGTTAGGTCAGTTTTCTAATTAAGCTAAAAAGAGGACAAACAGAAGTGGATTTTATTTAATCATCTGATTTGAATTGTTATTTGTGATGATTGCAGTAATATATATTTACATAAATGACAAATTAGACAAGGATATGGACATGTCTTTGGAGCTTGCTGGGTGGGCCACTACTCCCTTCATCTCACAATTAAAGAATTTGGTCTTTTCTTGGGCTAGGTCAAAATTATAAAATGTTTTAAATGCTTTAATGATTAAATTATTTATTAATGTTATTTTATTGTACTGCCATATTTACAAAGAAACACTAACACATAGTTCTATTCAGATATTAAAAGTCACGTTGAGAGTATGCTGAGGATGTAATTAGTTTTCTATTCAGTTATGTTTATCTCTTTGCTAGAGAAGTTGACTGTTTTTATTTGCCATAGCAGTTGAGACCTAAGAAGAAAATCAAGTAAACTGTCAAGTAGAGTGCATTTTGGTGTTTCAAACTATTTGGGTATTAGATTTGGACCGTACTTTTCACTACCTTATTTGTTTTAGCATTTTAGATGTGGATTTAGCGAGCCACTATGTGGTCAATTTTCTTGGATCACTATGTGCTTAGATATTTAATTCCTAATTGGCAACTCTATGTTCTTAAATAGATGTGAGAAATGTATAAATTAAAATATGGAAATGTTTGAATAGACTGTCAATTTTGTTTTTGAGTAAATAGATGTCAATTTTACTTTCATTAGAAGTTATAATTTAAAAAATTAGAAACAGGATAATATTAAAATATTGAAAATAATTGTTTTTTTTCGAATTGAAAAAATAGAAACGGATTTAGAAACAGAATATAAAAGTTTTAGTTGTCAACCAAAATGTTAGAAATGGAATTAACAATGGAAGACAATTTAGCAATGTAATTAGCAAAGGTAAAATTTTGCGTTAGATATTAGAAATGGAAATGGAAATGGATTAGCAACAGATTAGAGACGGATTTAGAAATGAATTTAGAAACGAAATGGAAACGGTTTAGAAATGAAATTCGTTCCAAAAGGTTAGAGATTAGAAACGGATTTCTTAAAAAGTGGAAACGGATTGACTATTGCCAAATTAGAAACGGTTTGTATATCCGTTTCTAAATTGATTTAGAAACGCCAACTTTTGTCATGAAGAGAATCGTTTCTAAAGTGTTTTAGCAACGGATTTTTCACATTTAGAAACGGAAAAATCTGTTTCTAAATGGCAATTTTCTTGTAGTGCGTGTGCATCTAATGATATATATATTGATATGATATGAATGATCACAGGGTGTCCTCCTGATGGTATGAAAAAGAAAAGAGAGTATGGAAAAATAAAAAGAGGGCTGGTCAAGCGAGAAATGGACCAGTCAGCTAGGTGTGGGGGATCCGCTCCCTAGTGCACATGTATGAGAGGATGAGCCATGTGAGAGGACGGCTCATGGGATTTCGGTGACGCCACAGACTAATTTCCATATGGTTGATTGTCTGAAGATGAAATAATTGTAGATGCCAATATTGTGACATATGCATGACTGGCAGTATGATCAATCCTGTGATTAAAGATGCATTTTGTGTGATTGTCTGGTCATGCATTATTTATTATTATTCATTGAGTTTGGTGAAACTCACCCCCTCCTTCCATAAACTTTTCCAGGAACTAAAAGTATTGTTGGTTCATAAATGTTCTACTTTCTTCTCTGTAGAGATAGAGTATTTAATACTAGCTTTGAAAATGTTAGCGTATAAATTATTTGAAATGTTGGAATATTCTGAATATTTTAGTTTAGTTCCATAGTCAGGACGGTAAATCAATGTTTGGATATGTAAAAATTATTGTATACAGATGAATAACATGTGGAGTATAAATTTGGAGAAACTATGACAACAAAAGTTTGACCATATTATGACCAATAAATTTTGTGTAAATTGTATTTTGATTTAAAGAGTATAAGCCCGAGCTGTGAACCAAATGTGAAAATAAAGCTGGGCCAAGAATGTTATTATTTGGATTTACTATTTTCAAGGTCAGAGATTAATAAAGATAGACTTTAAATGATTCAGGCTTACTACAGGCCTCAGGGGCCTTAAGCTTACCCAGGTCCTAGTGCCGGTCCGGCCCACGATTTAGGTTATGACAAAGAAGTGAAACTGTCACAGAGGATAGTGGCATTGCAGTAAGTAGAGCTTCATTTCACCATGGAAAAGAGCTTCGATCGCTACAGTAATGGACAGAAACAAGGTCGCCGGTGTTCGTAGCAGCGATCGTCGCCTTGAGCTCGCCAAAATTGCTAAGCTTTGCTGGAGCAAGAAGCTACAATCGCTAAAGGAGGAAACTGCATCCACGTGCTAGTGAGGCCTGATCGACGCAAGGGAAAGCTAGGTTCTTGACCAGAATCGACCGCCATTGGCTCTCGTCGCACGGTGGTCGAAGACGATTGATAAGTTATATTTTTATAGTATTTTTAGCTTAGTTTTTATTAAAAATTTTATTATTTTTAATTACTTTGATTAGTTTTTCACTTAGATTTATTCATATTTTTAAGTAAGTTCTCGTGATTCTTGATAAGCTTGATTTGAAGGGTTTTTAGTAGGAAAAAAGGTCAAAAATCGCATCAAAGAAGGTTGGGGCCGAAATTGAAAGTCTAAAGCTCAACATGGCCAAGTCAGGGCAGTACACCGGCAGGCCATGTAGTGCCACGGCTGTGGCACCTACTGGAAAATCAACCGGGCCGAATTTAGTTATTCAGGCTGTGTAAATCTGTGACATGGGCGTGGCCTTTGCATGGGCTGCATGAAAATACTAAAAGGGCTCATCTTAAGCATTGCTCAAACCCAACTTGATGAAAGAAGACTCTTAAATAGAAAGGAATCCAATTCAAATCAGTTTCCCACTCGGATTCGAAGACACCCTATGAAGTCTATATAAAGAGAGATCATAGCAGTAATTAGGGCATCGATTGGATCATCGAATCTTAGATCTTAGACCTTTGTTCCATTCTTTCTTAGTTATTATCTCTTTGTAAGATTTCAAGCAATCAAGTTGTGTAAAAAATCAAGGGAGCTGTCTACACTATTGTTTGACTAGTTTTTATCTCTAAACTCTTAATCTTGTTTTATTTCCATTAATTCTTATTACTCATGAAATTATTTTCAGATTTTATTGAGTTTTATTTAATTACTATGTCGAACTAAACTCTCATACTAGGGATTTGATGTAGCTTAACTTCTACTCCAATTTATGATATTAGATTTATTTTTCTTTGTTCAAGTTATAATTTATTATTGAACTTAATGCTTTCAGGCAGAGTTTCTCCCCTTGATTGATTTATTTCATTAATCACTATTGGAAGAAGGATTTTTTGATAAGAAAAGGGTAATAAATTACATGGAAATAATAACTTGATGCGGAAGCTATATGGTTTGACTCATTGGGGGGGGGGGGGGGGGGGGTTTAATAATTAAATTACCTAAGTTTTTGAATTATTGAACAAACAAAAAAAATTAATGATTTAATGAATGTTTGGTTGCACTGTTGGGAGATAGGTAATTAAACGGGATTAAAATAGTTAACAATACATTGGGAGAGCTTGTTATTGACTTTAGGGTTATTTCCCCTACTTGAACAATTAAAATTGATTAACTAACTAATAAAATAAATTAGGTAGAGTTAAGTAAAGTTAATATCCCTAGTAGCTTTTAAACATTGATTTCTTTTCATTAAATATTTTTGTTTGAATTCTTTTCTACTATTTCAGTTTATTTTACTTTACTTTTTACAAATATCCTCTTTATTATTGTTTAAATAATAGTAGATTAAAATAATTTTGGTACTTTGTATACAATTTTCGTGGGACGATACTCTACTCACTCTTTATTACTAATTGCGATTCCATGCACTTGCAAGAATTGCTGTCAAC
>CANUEX010213420.1:0-13403 GCA_948099535.1 Jatropha multifida | reverse complement strand
AAATGTTGAACCTTGAGATACTTATTCATTATACACATTGCCTATATGACACTATAATCTGATTGAGTTGACGACTCATTCAAGCGTCTGTGGTTTCAGGTAGAGGTGATCCTAATCAGTCAGCTTCTTGATTCCTTCTTCCAACAAGAACCTTGTGATTAATGTAAATATTATCGTTAAATTACTTAAACTCTAGTTGCTCTATAATATCTTTGTAGACGATATTAGTGTTGGATGTGTACGCTTTATTGTAACAGTATTGAGAGAATAATGTGTCTATACAAATGCGAGGAAGAATATTCTCAGTAATCCTGAGAATTTAATAAATAATTGATTTTGGCCCACTTAAGCAAATATCCAAGATAAGTAATGTATGTATTGTGGGTTCTACGAGGTGCTCGGTGGCCTCAAGCCTACCTAGACACTAGGACCATCGCACCACTAAAATTTGGGGTGTGACACTTTTAGTTAGTTTGATGTGCTTAGGTCTAGTTTGAGGCTTTTGGTGAGGAGGAAGCAATTCACAAGCAAAGATTTAATGGCATGACTCAAGCATTTCCCCTAGTTTAGGTTATGACAGTGCTCAGGTCAAAATTGAGGCTTTCTGGTAAATTAGGCTGCTCAGGTCTATTTTGAGGCTTTGGTGACAGGTTGGATATATCTCCTCTGGCAGGGATTAGTGTTTGGGTTACCACTGATTGGTGTTTGGGATACCATTGGATTGGTGTATAGTTTACCATTGGATTGGTGTTTGGTTGACCACTGGTTGGTGTATGGTGATCACTGGTTGGTGTTTGGGATACCACTAGATTGGTGTATGGTTCACCACTGGATTGGTGTTTGGTTGACCATTGATTAGTGTATGGGTGACCACTGGTTGGTGTTTGCTTGACCACTGTTTGTTTAGTCTCTTGGTCCATAACATGTAATGTGTGAGTATATGAATGTTATGCCAAAATATTTCACGATGTAGGGTGCATATAATCCTAGGGATAAGATCTAGGGTCATTACATGCTTTTGGTGGATTAGTTTGAGGGTCCCATCCACTAGAGTTGGTATATACCTTGTCATTTGACCATGTCATATTAAATGGAATGATTGGTATGCCAAACCCTTTACCCTACTATAAGGAACGGAGGTGCGCTGGATGAGTGAACAACTTTCGCAACCCGGGACAGCTCTAAGGAAGATTGCCCTAAAGTGATAATAGCAACTCAGTTTGCTTAATTCTAAAGATGGAAAAAGATCCCAAATGATGCATCTGTATATATGCGAAGTGATTTTCAATTTGAACCCAAATTAGAGATTTGAAACCTACTCGGTAGTCCTCTTACTATATTTTTTAATTTAAAAAATATTTAAGGTCCCTAGTGAAGTCGCCAGCCTGTGAGCCCCCTACCGAGCGCCGGCGGTGAGACCCAAAGGACGAAGTCTTACCGGATGGTCCCATTGGTCGATTTGTCATGGAGAAACTGGAAAAGTTTGAGACAGGTTGGAACCCTGCTGTGGTCCCTTCTCAGTTCATTTTAGACTTAGCCCTGTATGTTGCTTGGTTGTCTGATTAATTGATTTGATTACCAATTTTATCCGTTTTTATGGCTCTGTTTAGCGCTTAAGTGATCTCTTGTTGGCTCTTTGGAGCGCTTTGACTGTGTGTGGTTCGCCATCGTTTGTGTGCTATAGTGAATAAAATACACTAGCCTCAAATCATTGGGTTCAGGGACTAGGTTTTCAATTTCTTTGCATGTGGATCAACAGTTTGCGTTTTAATTAAAAATCAAAATCATTGTTTTTGCATGAATGTCGATTTATCGATGCATGGGCATACTTATAATGCATGTTAATATTTGGAATATAGTACATTAAAAGTAAGCAACTGGAATAAAGGTGTGTATTTTAGAGGGGAGCATGACTCTAAGCAAGTTTTTTCTATCATGTTCTATTTTTGTTCATTTGGAAGAAGCATTTTGCTAAGAAAGTATAATGCCTTTTGATACCGGATTCCTCAGCTTGTGCTAACAGGGCTCCCATTCCAACTTGCACTATTAAGTACAAGACTAAGGGTTTCCTTGGATTTGGTGGGCACAAAACTGGGGGACTTGATAAATACTCCTTGATTTTGTCAAAGGCTTTTTGACAGTGATTATTCCATCTGACTGGCTGATCTTTCCTTAAAAGCTTGAAAATTGGGTCACACACGAAAGATAATTTTGATATGAACTTACTGATATACTAAATTTTCCCTAGGAAGCTTCTCACTTGCTTTTCAATCTTAAGTGGCTCCATTTCTTGGATAGTTTTGATCTTGCCTGGATTGATCTCTATTTCTTTGGGCCCCACGATAAACTCCAACACTTTTCCTAAAGTCACCCCAAATTCACACTTTTTCGGGTTTAATCACAGCTTGTACTTGTTAACTCTTTTTAGGAATTTCTCCAAGGCTGTTGGATGTTCTTCTAGTGTCTTTGTCATGACAACATCATCAATATACACCTCTAACTCCTTATGGATCATGTCATGAAATAGTGTGGTCACCATCCTTTGGTAAGTTAGCCTAGTGTTCTTCTAGCCGAATGGCATCACTTGGTAGGAAAAAGTACCAGATTCTATTATGAAGGTTGTCTTGGCTTTATCATGTAATGGAATGAGAATATGATTATATCCCGAGAAATCATGCATGATCAAATAGCATCCCATCATTGTTGCACTATCGATCAAGATATCGATGTGGGGAAGAGGAAAGTTATCTTTTAGTGACACTTTTTCAAAACCCTGTACTCCACACACATGATGACCCTTCTGTCTTTCTTAGGAACTAGGACAATATTCGCTAACCATTTTGGATAATGAAATACTTCCAAAAATCCTACATCTATTTATTTAGTCACCTCCTCTTTGATTTTCTCAACCCATTTTGGTCGCAGTCTTCTTCTCTTCTGCTTAAGTGGCTTGGATTCAGGATTTAGAGGAATTGTATACTCTGCTATGGATCTGCCTATCCCAGGCGTGTCTTCGTAACTCCATGCAAAGGCTTTTGCTTTGTCTTTGAATAGGATTTGAAATTTTATGATTAACTATGGCCCGTCTTTGTGGATTTTATTGTGTTTATATTAAATTCAAGAATGCATGATGAATTTATGTCAAATATTCGCATGTGCTTATCTACTAGATGAATGAAACCATCAGGAAAAAACATCAAACCAGTAAGTAAAATCAAATTTCATTTCATTAAACATCATAGAGAGTTCATCACAATCAAAACCATCATCAACATAAACAGACACATCAACAGGGTTTTCAACTTTCTGGAAGCTCTCTTCCATACAAGCCCGGATGGCTTTTAGTACTTGATCCATAGGGTTTTCTTCCTCTTCAGGAATTGCCTCCTTCTTTTTGTCCTCCCTGGCTCGGCCTCCCCCATCCTCTTGTTCATCTCCTTTCTCCTCCTCTTCTGCAGCTGCTTACAGCTCTTCAACCTCCTCTAGCTCAGGTGTGTTCGCCTCTCCTTCTTTCTTCAACTCAACCTTTGGCTCCCTATGAATGACTGTTAAGATGTCAATTACATCTGAAAGATTTCTAGCTCAAGCTATGTCTTCCTTTGTGCAAGAAAGGCTTTATTGGCAAACATGGGAAGGAGTGCTCACTCGAATGAACGAAGTGTCCATCCATATCTAGCTAGCCATATGTCTTCAATGGCTTGTACCTAGCTTTATATCCCAAGCCCATACAATTTCTCTATGTGTGGATGTTAGGAAACTTTGTGATTCCTTATGGATTCCTTCCTAGCCCTTTCCCTTCTTCATAGTTCATCTTTTTCATGACGTTATCGACTATAGGTCCTATTTTAGTGTTCAGAATAGTAATCTGAAAACAAATCCATGAGAGTATAACCTACTTGTCCATATTAAGTTTAGCTACACTTCTCGCACTAGCAACAGGTATGGTAATATTTTTCCCGTTGAATGGGAATTTTATTTTCTGATGTAAGGTGGAAGGTACACCTCCCAAAGAATGATACCATGGGTGCCCCAGTAATGCGGCAAAAGTAGGTGGAATGTCGATGACAATAAACTCAATCTCCTTTTCAATTGGCCCGACTTTGACCACCGTCTTACATAAACCTTCTACTTGCCTTTTAGAACCATCATAAGCCCTAATAACAACACCAAAAGCCTCCAGATCAGACAATTCCAGTTTAAACTTGGAAAGGAGTTTGCATATAATCAAAGCTGACCCGTTGTCAATCAACACATTGCTAGTGATTCGGCCCCTCACCTCAGCCTTTATAAACAAAGCTTTAGTGTGATTTCTACCTCAGGAGGAAGCTCATCATCACAGAAAGTAATCATGAGAGGATCATGCTAAACCAAACCCACAAAATCAACTATCGATATAGATAGTGAAATTGAGATCTCGACCATTGCTTTTAGTAGAGCTTTACGATGTGTCTTTAATGAGATCAATAAATCCCACATGCTCACATTTGCATGGGTTCTCTTCATCTGTTTAATCAAGGTGCTTTCTTCAGCTTTGGCTTTTGGCATACTTGATAAACTTGCTCTCTCCTTTTCCTTTTCTTCCTGAGGCCTAATCAAATTCGATTGGTAAATTTGACCACTATAGGTCATATGGCTTATGACTTCAGCTTCTCTGTCACCCTCACTACTCTATATATCCAGAGTAACAAAATTCTCTACCATCTCATCCTCGCTTTCCATCTAGATCTGCTTACTTTACTCTGGCCACTCTTCATCACTGTCCCATACATCCAACACCATAACTTGGATCTATTCTAACAGCATCTTCTTCTCCATCTCTACTTCTTCTTCGAATTCTGATAGCACCTCTTCAGGAGTCTTTCCTGATTCCACCATGTACAAGCTTTTTAGA
Source organism: Jatropha multifida (assembly GCA_948099535.1). Classification (NCBI taxonomy): domain Eukaryota; kingdom Viridiplantae; phylum Streptophyta; class Magnoliopsida; order Malpighiales; family Euphorbiaceae; genus Jatropha; species Jatropha multifida. The sequence continues at coordinate 8,512 of CANUEX010213420.1, read as the reverse complement.
GGTGGAACACTAAAATTAAGAAGTGGTTATTTCTCATTTTGGGCCTTAATTTCTCCAGATCAATGATCTTGCCCTCGTCGATCAAGTTTTGTATTTCTAGCCTCAGTCGTAGGCAATTGTCAGTGGTGTGACCTTGCCTTGATGAAAATGACAATACGCATCTTGATTGAAATGCTTCGGTGTGTTAGCTGGAGGAGGTTTTGTGTAAGCGATCTCAATAAGCCTGCTGCTTTAACTTTCTTAAAATCTGTAGAAATAGGAGTGCTAAAATTAGAGAACCTTCTATGTGGTACGTTGGTGGCTCTTAAATCCAAGGCGGCTGTTGTGGTGCTTTTATTGGTATTAGGTGCCTTGTTAACTGACTAGGATCTTGGAATATGAACTTAGTGAAGTTTTCAGAGTGATTCCCATATTTCTTATCTTCCTTAATTTTGTCTTCAATGGATGTTCCCACTTCATACACTTAGGAAAACTCAATTAAAGGCATGTAGTATAACTTCTCACAGAATGGTGGTAAGGTCCCTTTAATGAAGATCTTTATCTGCTCTTTAGTGTCGGGTCTATTCCTCATCTGAGTTACCTTGGCTCTTCATCTAGCCATGTAATCCGTAAAGGGTTCATTATGCTTCTGGAGGTTACAGGCATACTTTTTTAGGAAGATCGTAGTAAGCTCACTCTAATCTCTTTTGAATTTCTTATTGAGGTTGTAATACCACGTTTGAGCAGGCCCCATCAAACATCTTTAAAATCTCTCTCGATGACAGCCCCATCAATTCCATAATCGATTTGTATTGCATCAAATACACCTTTGGATCACCACTTCCTTCATATTTTGCCACCTTTGGCATCTTGTAAGTCATCAGAGCCATTTGTCGCAATCCTAACTCTTCATCATCATCTTCGTCTATGTCCATGTACTGATCCATGCTTTTAGACTTCATAAATAAGTGCAGATTTTCTAATTTCTTTTCCAATTTCTCGACCTTTTCTAAAACCACTGAATCAGCGTTAGTTTTCTTAGCAAATATCTTTTTAAAGAACTCTTCATCTTGCCACGAATCATCAACATGTTCTTTCTTTATAGACTCATCATTGGCCCCTTCTGCTTCTTCAATAACTACTTTTTCTTTCCCCTTATCAGCTTTTAGGAATTTTTTGAAGCTAGATGCCACCATCTTTTCAATCATCTTTTTCATATCAGCCATGGAAATATTGTTTTCACCATTTTATTGGTGATTATAGTGACCTACAGATCTGTTTGAGTTGGAAAAAATTCAACCTCAAGGCGGGAGCCTATTGGACAGGAAGGAATTGAGCTGGGCAAACCAATGGGGGTTGAGGGTTCTTCAATTCTGACTAAGCAGTTCACTATCCTCAAGCAACTACCTATCTTTAGTGCTTTCTTTTTGTGGGGTGATAACTTGTTTGCACAAAATAGATGTTAGAAATATGATGTGATGCATGTATGAATGAATGCATGTCTTATGGACTGACACACGAAAACATCATACAGTCAAAACATCGTGAAATGCAACTAGTGTTATATTCCATCATGGCTCTATTTAGACTACTCAAATTCAAAGTTGAAGAAAGGCTCTTGAGAACTATTAGAAGAAAAATGTGCTCTATTTTCATACCCAAATATTAATATGATATTATTTCTTTTTGCCTTCCCTTTCTTCTTGCCTTAAGCATGATGTTACTTGAGTAGGGTTTTTTATTTATTGAGAGATATTTTTATGTTGTATGCATTAATAATATTTGGCTCAAAAATATAGATTTTTCCATTTTTCCGAAAATGAACTATTTACAATGTTTACAATATTTAAAATCTCAAAGCCTAAGATTTTTGACAAGGCCTTGCATCCCTTAGGATCAAGTGGTCTATGTCTTCAAGGCGGCCAACAATTGTTCGCATGGTCATGAATCACGCCTCTACACTGTGGAAATGAGTCATTGCATCAAGCTGTATTTGCTTCATTTCAAGAAGAAGCTATTGTTCCTCTCTTAGTACCACTTCTTTTATTGTAATCAAAGTTGGAGGGGCTTTCATCTTAGGCATTTGGACCTCAGCACTATTGTCCCTATTGAAAAGAGTTTTTCAGCTCATTTTACTTCCGATACCTCTTTCGAGCCTTTCGTTCTTTGGCATTTTGATCCTCCAGATCGAGCCATAATGGAATATACCTAAATGACTATACAAAATTGAATTAGATGATGCATGAATGTAGCATATCATAACCATAGAATCTATACACGAATAAAGGGGGATGGGAGTTAGGAAATGCATGACCTCAACCCTTATAACTCCCACACACGATTCATGGTCGATATTCTCTTTCTATTCCTAAGACATGGAGGTTAGGCCCATAAACCAACATGGGGTTTTGGACCAATGTCTCTCACATTTATTGGATGAATGCATCAAACAAAATTTATTAAGGTATTTTCTAAAGGAATGAACTAAGGTCTACTACATGGGCTTTGGTCGAGTATATAATGTCTTGGGTTCCATAAACGAGAATTGGTTGTTTTCTCCCATTTTTGATATACCAAATGGTACTTGACTTTTGGGTGATATATATTAGTGGCGGATCCCAACAGTCAAGTAGAGTGAAAGGATCACATCCCCAAATATGACCTGAGAGTTTAAGATAGCAATGAGTTTAAGAATAGATATTATGTATGAATGACAATTTATAAGTACCTAAACAAAAATTAAACTCACTTAAGAATTAACAACACTATTAATAAATATGAATATTTGGACAACTTATGTAATTAACTCTCTTAACCTCCCCAGTAGAGTCGCTAGGCTGAGGACGATGGTTTTTCTGCCATCTCATGGTTCTCTCGAAAGTCATTTGAGAAATCCAAATTTAACAGGTTTGATTCATTTTAATTAATAATATCAATCATTTTACCAAACCCATTTAATCCTCATGAAAATGGTTCTCTTACTTTAGTAAGGATTTTGTTTATTTTTGGAGTTGCCACCCTTACTGGGAAAAATTCTCAAATCAATCAATTCTTGGGAATTGATTAATTTGGTTTTAACTAGAGATGAGTTCCAGAGTTGGGTACGAAAATGGAAAAGTGTTAAGCACCAATTTTGCTCAGCTTAAACTGGACTCATAATTGTCTGAATATTCTTTACTTATTAATAATGGCATTAACTTAAATTGAGATGTAAAGACATTTTTTATGCAATTTTTTGAAAATATGTAAATCATACAAACAATCACAATTAAATCATTCATCCAAACATAAAATAATCATCCACAAAAAAAGAGGGAGGACAAAAGAATTACAACCCATTTCTTAAAATACATTCTACCCAATTATCCCTTATGAGTTCCTAATCCCCTTAATTATTACAAACCGATAATAATAAGGATTCTTATGGATCTTTCACAAATTACAAAAATTGTGACATCCCGACCCGGCAACGCAATCCTCAAAAGGCGGGTAAAGCAGATCTCCTGGCTAGCTTCTAGGATAACGAGCTAGCTAGGGCAATGGAATGCGGGGGACATAGAAATGAATTGAATCATATATCAAAAGGGGAAAACTAATCATCAAAGGCGCTTTTTGGTATAATGGCTTAGAGAGTTGGAAGAACTTCAGGATTAAGCATGCTCACTTGACTGAAATCCTAAGATGGGTGACCTTCTGGGAAGTTTCCCATTTCACCTGCAGGACAAAATTTGGCAGGTTTTTCCTATCCAGTATAAGATGGAGCTGGCTTGATCCAAAGCAGACAAATCTTCTAGTGGTTGGAGCCAGAGCATGACATTTAGTGGTATCAGAGCATAGGTTTAGGCAGTTCTGAATTCATTTCTCATTTGAAGAATATAAGTGACTAAGTGATGAGACATGCCATATAAGTTTCATAAGTAATAGGACTCTGAAGTGGTTCTTCAATGAATTTTATTGAAGATAGATTGTGGATAAATGGTTTGGATTATAATAGTTTTATGACCTACTATTGGAGAGCAATAACATAATATGTAGTATATGTAAAAGTTGTCATTAATGATTTTAATTATATCCTTTTGGATAGTTTGGAAGAGTTACTCTTTGGAGGAATGTTTTTTAGAGCTATGGATAGAGTTTTGATGTGTTTATTAGAGATGTTATGATTTTTCTGAGGCATAAAAGGATTTGTTTATTTCTTTCCTTTGAGTAGGTATGATTTTCATATAATATGTATATGTTTGATTTTTTTTATTTGAAAATTGTGAATTTTTACTTTGGAATTGATTTGCATTTATAACATAGAAAGTATGAATGTGTTAAAGAAAATTGATTTAACTTTAATTTTTGAGAAGTATGTCTTTTTACCTTGATATGTAATGATTTGATTTGTATTATAAAAATTTTGCCTTTTTGGACGCTTGGATGTAAGAAAATTTGATTTTCAAGTATGGTTTTACAAAAATTTTGAAGATCAAAAGGGTTGTTGTGTAAAAAAATGAATTTACATGTATTTAATTCATTTAATTATGAAAGTATGATGATTTACAAATTTATTATATATAAAAATGACATTTATATGAAATATAAGCATGCTAAGTGATGAATGAACTCATTTAATGTGTATACATAAAATGTGAACATATGTACATGTGTACCTCGTGAGGAAGTGTTGGGAATGGATTTCTTGAATTATTAAGTGAAATTTAGTTTTAAATGAGTTTATGATATGACATATGACAATTAAGTTTGCTTCTGATTATTTAAGTTTAAGCATATGTTTTTTAAAGGTATTCATAAGCTTAATGAACTATGATTTTATGAATATTGTAAGGAATATAAGTTTTATTTTATGATAAAAATAATATTGCTTATATTTAATTGAAAGTAAGGTAACACGCTTTTAAAAAAAGGGTATTTTATATGATTGATATATTATGATTTTATTATTATATTTTCCTTATGATCTATATTTGAAAGCATGTTGCTTATGCAACATTGATTTTAGATGTTTATGAGCACCACTAAATTATATGCTCAGCACATTGATTTTTATCATGCACAAGTTGAGGACAGTGGGTGCTGCTTGAAGATCTAGAAGGTAGCATCGGAGTAGAAGAGACTTCTTTTGGATAGTCAATTTCTTAAGTAAGCTTGTATTTATAAGTAAAAGCATGTAAAAGAACTATATATTGAGAGATTAATTATAAAGTATAATGTAAATTATGTAAGGTTGTTGTATATTATAGTTAATCATGAGAGTATGGAATTAGCTTTGACTATTAATTAATGGGTGAGTATATAGAATATTTTCTAAGTTAGATGTGTATGATTTGAATTATAAGACTTAATATATTTTTAATGTCATTAATTTGATAATATTATGATAAACTAGAGTAATTGGATGGTTTTGAGGATTTTAGAAGTATTGTTGATGTTGTGTGATATATTGGTGTGTGATGGGGTTTGAAGGTCTAAATTGGAAGTGTTATATTTTCATTCGTTTTGGTAAGCTCAGTTTTTAAGGGAAGCTCTTGTAGTTTTTCTGTGAGAATTTCATAAAGCATTTTCAAAGAAAAAAATTACTTGCTAATTATATAAATACTTAACTACTCCTAATTTATAATATCATCAGTACGTAAGTTAAGACAGTGCTTCCGTCGTCGAATATGGCGCTCGCCATCTAATCCTCTGGGATCGGCAGTGGGTGTTACATTTAGTGATAACAGAGTTGGACCCCCTCCAGTAGATATGTGGTTCGAGGACGAACCATGCGAAAGCTAATGGGCCTGTGACATCCCAAATCGGTAAAGTGATCCTAAGAGGATAGGTAGAGCAGAGCTCGTGGCTAGCTTCTAGGATGGCAGGCTAGCTAAGGTAGTGGAATGCGAGATACTGGAATGAATCAGATCATTTATCAAAAAGGGGGAAACTAATCATCAAATGTGTCTTTTGGTGTAATGGCTTAGAGAGTTAGAAGAACCTCAGGGTTAAGCATTCTCACTTGACAGAAATCTTAAAATGGGTGACCTTCTAGGAAGTTCCCCATTTCACCTGCCGGACAAAATCGCGCGGTCTCGCCGATTCACTATGGGATGGAGCTAACTTGATGAAAAGCAAATAATTTCTCTGGTAGTTGGAGTCAAGGCGTGACAAAAATATTGCATCATGATCTCAAATTACAAACTTAAGAAAACACAAATTAATAACATAATCAAAATACAAACAATCACTCACTAAAAATATTATCATTATCATGATGAATGTGAATATTAGAACATTAAAATTGAAAATAAAAGTGTTAGATCAACATAAGATAAAGAGCATTAAAATATATTACATAAAAATGAATGTTAGGTAGTTAGAATAATATAAGTTAAAGAGCAAATATTTAAAGAGCATAAAAATGAATAATGTTAGATGGTTAGTACAGTTAGAATATTAGACATTAAAATGTTGACAAGATTTCAAGCTCATGATCATAATATTCACCTTGAGAGATGAATAAATTCACAAATCATTTACATCAACCTTGTTAGAATTATTAGTGTACTCATCCGAATTAAGAAGTGAGTTTTATGCCAAAGACTTAACCCACTTCGATTTTGGAATTTAGGTACAGTTTGTGTTTTTTATATTAGTTGGCTTCTAAAAAGAAGATTTTACACCATTGAAAGTGACTCACATCCCATACAATGGTGTCCAAACCTTGCAATAATCAAAAGAACAATGAAGAACAATCTGTAGGTTTCTAGGTAGTAACGGCATGAGCTTAACACTAATGGTTGGCGCCATTACTACTATGGCTCGGGCCATTATGTATTGCTTGAGCCATAGCGTAATGGCTTGTGCCATAGCAACCCAGAAAGCCATAGATTTTGATTGATTGTGGCTTCCTCTCTTAAACAACTTCAAAATTGATGATTTAACACTAAAATAGAAAGAAATCAAGTAGTAGAAGTTTAGACTCTTCCTTGTTTTGAAGAAAAACTTGTGATTTACTTGAAGCTGATGAAGAACACCTCAAGAACTTCGATCATTGGATAATGATCCGAGTTTTCTATTTGATTTGTGCTTCTGAAGTGTTTAGTAAACCTAAAAATTACTGTGGTTTCGCTAGAAAGACTCTTTCTTAACATAAACTATTAAGATTTTGGATTGAAAATGGATTTTAGAGTTGATTTTGGTAGAGTTTTATTAGATTTTCTAATTTTCTTTCTTCTCCTCTCAATTTTATGATCTTAAGCTTACTAACCCAAAATTTGCTAACCCACTTGCCCCCCTAACCTTAAACCAAAGTGTTCTATTTATAGGCAAATGGGTAAGGCTGGCACTATTTGGTGCCTAAGTGGCACATGGGCCCTACATGTGGGCCCCATTGATGGGTCCCACAAATGAACCGGATTTTGATTTTTCACTAAATTAGTCTGAATGGTACGTACATCGATATAGAGTGTGAAAATTTATCCCGAGTGAACTCAGGATGCATTTCAAACCATGTTTCGGTACTAAACTTGAAAACATGAAAATGATCTGATAGATCTGGTTTCTTAAACTAGGATTATTAGTCCGAGAATCGAATCAATTAGACATTCTGAACTCATTTTACTATAAAAAATGTCACCACCACCGATGGGCCCCTTAAAGGCCACCAGTGGGCTCCACAAGTGGGTCCCACAAGAGCCACTGTGGGTCCCACGGTGAACCGATCATATTTTCATGAAATTAGTTCGGGTGATGCATAGAGTGTTGTAAGGCACCGAGACGCATCTTGGATAGAATTGGGATGCATTTTTGGGCCCCGTTTGTTGTGAATATGAATAAGGCACTGTGGGATACATTTTCTAAACTTGGATCATCGGTCTGGAATCAGGTTCATCAGATGTTTCAACTTTACTTTTAAGAATTAAGGTTATCATTATCGAGTCTTTTTATAGGCAAAAATTGAGCGTCTATAGGCACTTTTTGCTAAAGATAAGCCACATCATTCACAAACATACAAGCAAAAACAACCGACATATTAAAAGTCTATCTAAGAAGAGATTTACAATCATTGACTATAGACCCACACGATGCTATGCTGAATAGGAATAATCATTAATTGCCCGAACCACAATCTAAGCATAAGCCTCTATAATGACATTAGTCCAATTATTTGTCACGACCCAAAACCGTGGGCCGGACCGGCACTAGAACCTAGGTAAGCTTAAGGCACCCGAGGCCCGTAGTAAGCCTAAACTATAACAATCCATCCCTATTATCATTTGACTATCGGAATAGTAAGCCCATATTATGACATTTTTTTTCATAAGATAATCAAAGTTAATAATTCTGACCCAGCATTAGTAATACATACTATTCGCAGCTCGGGCCCATATCCAAATAATAAAAATATTTTCTCATACAAATATTTATTTGTCATAATATGTTCAAACTGTTCCTATCATACAGTCTTCCAAATAGTCATTTACACTCCACAATTTATTTATAATCACATGATAATTCTAATACAAACCAATATTTATTTAAGCATCCT
>CANUEX010213395.1:0-22141 GCA_948099535.1 Jatropha multifida | reverse complement strand
GAATTAGACTATTTAAATTCGGTTTTCGATTCGGTTCGCGGCATAAAATATTATTTTTGGCCAATTCTCATTGGTGAAAATTTATAATTAAATTTTAAATAAAAATTCTTTTAAAAATAAATTAATGGGTTATTTCATTTATTCTTTGGATGAATAGTTAAAAAAAATAATGTTTAGTTTGTCCCCTAAATTTGGTTATAACATATAATTTATCTTGAATTTGCATAAAAATATAAAATGCTCAATTTTTATCAAAAAATAAATTATTTATCTAAATCTTAAAATGTAACTAAATATTTAATCTAAATCAAACATAATTAAAAAATAATAAAACAACAAAATAATAAGTATTTTCCGACAAAATATTTCAATATATGAAGAATCTTTTTCTAATTCTATAATTTTTTTAAATCAAATATTTGTTAAATTATTTTTAAATCCTGTAAATTATTGTAATAATAATTATTATTCTTATATTTTTAATGTTCTAATTTTAAATTTTAAAATGATTTTAATTAGTCAAAATTATTAAAAGAAATTTTTCTTAAAAAAATAAGTATTTTGTTCTATTGGTGCAAGCGAATTATAAAAAAATTAATTTTTATGCAAATTAATTATTAGGTCCAAATTGAGCTTTATTCTTATAAAAAACATCTTTTATCTTCAATTCATTTGGTGCATTGATAAGCTCTAGACAATATGTAAACAAGTTAATCTCTATATTCATTAAAGTTTTTACTACAATACAGATTTAAATTTTATCACTGTGATTTTAAAATATTCATTTGGATAAATATTTTTTTAAATTGGTATAATTATTTTTATAAATTTCTTTTAATTTATTTTAATAATTTCAACCACATTCTCTAGTTTTTAAATATATATTATAATATTATAAATCAAATAAATGAGAATTTAGAAAAAAATAATTAAAATGAAATAAAGCAAATGATGTGTAAATTAAAATATTAAATTTAATAAAGTGACACAGTTGTTTTTATAAAAGCTAATATCTAATAATGAAATATTAATATAAGTATTTGAGATAAAAAAAAAATTAACTAGTTAATAATAATATATTCATTCGGAGAATGTCTAATGATATATATTTATTTAGCATAATATATGTGAATTGAATTTATTCTATACAAATAAAAGTAGGGTTTTAAAAGAAAATAATTTTGGGTTAAATAATTAAATATTTAATAGAAATTAAGTAATGATTTTTGTTTCATAATAGCATGCAATGGCTAACGTTTAAACAAGAAAATCTTGTGGCTATCAATTATTCGCTATGGATGCAGAATTATTAACACTATGTCCTGTAGTTTGCCCCAGTCATTAATTACATCCCTTTCGTTATGTAAATAGTAGTCATCTTCTTAAATGGGGAGACCCACACTGAGTGCTCCATCTCTTTAAATACGCAGATTTAAGATTTTTTTTTTTTTTTGAAGTTAAAAAGACGTCAATGAGTTTTTTTGTAGTCTATCAATTTATATATATGGAGTGGAAAAACATAATTAGGGTAAGGTTGGGACCAATATATCAAAAGGACACTATTTTTGGAGGGTTGCACAAAAGACGAAAGAATAATAAGGCACGTGGTTTGATAAAAATGGTCCACTTTGGAGCCTTTTAACTTTTTATGTATCTCATAGGCACGTGGTCCAATCCGTATTAATTACCATCGATAATTTTTTTATCCAAATATTCTCTCAGTTTTATTCGTATAGAGAAAATTCTTTTTTAGACATTTTATTTATATAAAGAAAATGTTTAATATGGTAATTTCAGCACAAATGTCTAAACAAAAAGTTCAATATGTCTTTATTTTAATTTATAGATTAAATATTAATTTTGAGAGTATTTTAAAAAAGTGGCAGACATTATTATGGGTGACATTTAATATTCAAAAATTAACTGAAATGTGCATTAAAAAATGTGAGATTACAACATATTATGCACACAATTAAATTTTACCAAAAAGCTTATGCTTTACATTTAATTGTGCGTATATAGTGAAATTTACTCACAACTCTAATAAATTCATAATTGAGGAAAATTATAAATGTAAATAATTGGTACTCATATTTGCAAGGTTGTTTGCAAACTTACATAACAAAATGTGCACATATGAAAATAGTTGCGGATCCTTGCAATTTGATTTTGATAGACAACTTTATCTTTTAGTTAGTCCATGTGTATAACAAAAATATATGCATATTTTTACATGATAGTACACATTTATTAAAAATGCGTGCAATAAAAATTAATAACCTGTGAACATATTGAGTAGTGAATATTGCACTTTTATTAATAAGATAACCGAAAAATATAAATGATTGATGCTTATATTTACAAAATTGTTTGCAAACTTATTTATATAACAAAATGTTGACACATGAAAATAGTTGCGAGCACTTATAATTTGATTTTAATAAATAACTTTACCTTTTAGTTAGTCCACATCTATAATAAAAATATGTAGAAATTTTTTATATGATATTACACATATATTAAAAAGGTGTGCAACATAAATTAAGAATCAGTGAACCTATTGAGCAGTGTATGTTGAATCAGTGTAAATTTTGGTTCAAATTTCTTTTTTTACGTGAAAATATGAGGCAAAATACAAAATTTGAGGTTTTAAATTTTTAGCTTCAAACTTTCTTTTAACTTTCACGCTAATTTTTTTAATCCAAATTTCATATTGAAATTTTAGTGCGCAATTGCAATTAAATAACCATATTTTTTTATTATTGGGAATCTAAACAAATAAAACGTCTTATTTAAGTAAAGGATAATGGTTCTTGGCTCAAATTTATCCAGGATTATTGAGGAGTAAATGTTCAGTTTATCCTCGTAAAGCCACATAAAATGTCATTTATGTCTTCACTCAAAATTGATAGATTTTAGAGAGATTTGAAATTTGAATTTGTATCTCTCTTCATTAAATAGTCTAGACAAAATAGAAATAGGTTACATTTTTCAATGCTCTTTATTAAATAGCCCTAAACAAAATAGTAGATGGGTAATATTCCCAATGCTAGCATTAGTTATTTTTCTTTCATTTTTTTTAGTTATATATATTTGCATCTAAAAAATATTCAATGTTTCATTTAGTTATATATATATATTGCTTTTTTAAATACCTCATCAATGTCTACACATATATATTGCTGGCCATATGTTTTCTAAATTCGTTAAATCAAAAAATGAAAAAAAAGGTGAAAAATAAAAAATGACACAACTAGGAATTGATCAAGGATCAATTGTCTATAATCAAGTAAAGCATTATGCACTTATATCATCCAATCTAAGAGCTCTCATTATTTCATTTTGACTAATAGTTAATATATATCTTTTTCTATGTGTATTGATAAATCATAATTGAAACCTAAAAAAGTACCGTATGAAAGACGGATAATATCATTATGTGCATATAAATATTTAAAATATCTTAGTGTTTGTACTATGCTGCTAAATCATCTGTCTCTTCAACAGATTTTAGATATAAATCAATTACACTCTTCCATTAATCGAGTTAGGTTCGATAAATATGCATTCACTCAACTTGATTCACTCAAATCAACAATTTCGTTAAATTTGAAAATGAATGAAAAATAAAAAAGTGACACATGAAGAAATCAATCATTAGACCAATCTTTATAACCAAGTCAAGTAACTCGTGCTTGTGTTATCCGAACTAAAAGTCCTCAACCATTTATTTTAAATAAAATAATTAATATATAGTGTTTTATGTGTATATTAATAAACCTTAATTGGAATTTAAAAAAATATAATGTGAAAGACAGATGACATCATTAGTTGTATCTAAATCATTTAAAATATTTTAATATTAAATTATACTGCTAAATCATTTGTCTTTTTAATAAATTTTAAATACAAATCAATTATACTCTTTCATTAATTAAATTAATTGTCAATACGAATTAAATTCGATAAATATGCATTCATATATATTGATTCACTCAAATTAATAATTTCGAAAAAAAAAGAAACAGACAGAGGATTTATTAAGATAATAATAATTATTATTATATTGTTATATTCTTGGATAGAATGATGGTTGTGGAAATGTGGAAAAGTAGTAAATGTGGCATCATTTCATTCAGTGAAAAGATACAGCCTACGGAGGAGGATTCCCCCCCAATCTCAAGCCTTCAAGTGTACGTTCAATATTCCCTCGATAATCCTTTTGATATTTCAATTATTTTATAATAAAAATTGGATAGTACTATTTGGATCGTGGTAATCCAGAATCACGACACTTTAAATAATAGATATAATTTTAAATGATTTTGGAGAAATAAATATATGAAAAAGAAATTTAATCATATAGAAAAATGCATGCATTAAATATATGTTCTCACAATTAATTATTTTACTTCATTTTATCACATAATTAATTATATATGTTGTAGAAAATAATGATAATCATTAATTTTTAACTTAAAAAAATTATTTTTGACATTATCATGTTTATTGGCAATAGCTAATTTGATTCAAGCTAAGCAAACTAATTTACATACAAAATATAAATTTTAAGTCTAAAATAAATTCTATAAGAATTGAACTATACCCAAGTAATTGAAAACTGGACTAGCAACCGAACCAATATTAATTTTAGGTGTGACCTAATTTAATTCAAATTAGATTGTCCAATTAATTAGGTTTAAGTGTAACTACTTAGGTGTTATTTCGTTTAACTTTAGTTTAGATATCTTAGTTTAATTTGATTTTTAAATATGATTTAATAGAGTATAAATTAACCATTCAAGTTATTGTCTTTATTTATATGCATTAAAATTCATATGTAAAGAACATGCTATAGACTTATTATAAGAAAATGCGTAAAAGGTGTCAAAATGATTTGTATAAGGATTGATCCTGATATTTTGCTTATGCCAAAATCTGTGTTTAATTGTTACTTAATTTAATTTTCATTTGATTCCAAATATACAAAATAATAGCTTAAAAAAGAAAATTAAGTGGTGTAGGATTATTTATGTCTTATGAATCACTAAAACACTTGGAAGAATATAATTTGTTAATTAATGAATTAAAAACAAAATAAATATTCCACTCTCATTCGTTTAATGTTTTATCTGAAGTTATTAAACAAGCGAAGAGAAATAGCCGAAGATATTTTTTTATGTGCAGAACAAAGATGATTTTTTTTTGGAGGAGTAAATATTATTACGTCGCATAAAAATACAAATAAATTACAGCCACAATTAACATGGTACGAAAAGAAAAAGAAAAGACAAAACGTCCGATCTTTTTCATATCCAGAATCAATTTATCTCTCCAGAATGCTCCATCAAAAATATAATATAATACATTAAAATTGTAAATATAAAATGATATTATGCTAAATGATTTTCAAAATTTAACACTATATTTTGTAAAATAAAGAAAGGAAAGTGAGAGAGAAAAAAAATTAAGAATATATTTTTTATATTTACAAGAGGTATTCAAACTTGTATCTATTTTAATTTTTTTATCGCCTATATTATTCTTGTTCTGTATTTATATTTTTATAAAATTTTTACTTAAATTTGGTATATACATTAATTTTTTTTTTTTTCCGGTCTTTCCCTCGTTTTGGCATGGATGAGGTCTTTAATAGTTTAGAAGGATAATGTATAGGTAAAATAAAATAATAATTAATGCATCTATAGTAAGTCGAATAATTCTTCCTTTTCGTGCTTTTATCCAAAATTTTGTTACCAATCACATGTAAACACGCATCGAGGAATTCTCGAGAAAATAGTTACCTGTTATGAGCTCACTCTTGCTATTTTGTTCTTTGCTCCAGTGAAAAGACATTATTTATTCTCGTTTGTCTTGATTATTTTTATTAGATTGACATTGTAAATGAATGTGCAACTGCTACATGTGAATAGAACAAGGTAGGTCCCACATTTATGTGTCTGAGGACGTTGGCTTGCAAGAGGTTCGTATGTCTATAAAAACCCACCTAAGTAACGCTTGAAGTACCACAGCAGCTCTTTACTTTCTTCTTCATATTGCAAACATCTCTCTTCTAACGATGGCTATGGCGACGGTGATGGTGGTGCTCGGACTGTTGGCTATGGCGGTACAACCGTCCATGCAACAGATACTGCAAAAACCAGGATCTTCCTTCAAGATCCATTCAGAAATACCGGCTTATGGACTTATTGCAAGTTCCAGCAGCACTGAGGCGGCCCTTAACAAGTCTAGCATTTTCACTGTTGAATCTCATGTTGACATTGAAGGCATTATCTTTCTCCCTATATATTTATTAATCGTTAATTAATTACCAAAATATTTATATTACAGATTCTAATTAATAACTTAATTATCTGATCTTTATAGGAAGAAGATTCGTTATGGGCAAGATTTTGGAATGGCCTGTTGTCTATGTGAACACTGCAAATCGACCAGCGGTATGTAATTCCATGTCTACAGTATATTTATCAATTTACTATTATGTTTTTTAATTCGTAAATAACATATATATATATTCAGGTTCACGTAGGCATTACTACTCAAATTATGGCTACCAACTTCAATCTTCGAGGTATTGTTGTTATGGGAAGTGCTGGTGGCGTTAACAACTCTTTGAACATCGGTGATGTCGTTATTCCTGGAAAAATTGCCAACACTGGAATTTGGAGTTGGAAGGTATATATATACGTTAATTATACAACTATTAAAATCTATTTCATCGTTACATTTTATTATTTATACTGTACCGTGTTGTTTACAATCTGATATGCAGAAATATGGGGCAACATCAAATGGCCAACTCGTCTTTGGAAAATTCAATACTCCAGAAAATGGAGATAACTTGTTGGGAAGTGTTGAATTTGGTGCCTCTGAGGTATATGAAGATGGAGAATTGGCTAAAAACAGATTTTGGATTGTTCCTGATGCAAGATACTTGATGGTTGCCGGAAACATTGAGGTTAGTTAGTTGTTTTCTTTTCTGTTTACAAAAAATTGAAAAAGAAGTTAAAATCTCAACCATGGTTCGGCTTTCTGGTTGCAGTTCGCAGAGACATCAGAGAACTGTGTAAACCCAAGAAAATTAGGTTGCCTTGCTACAAAGAACAAGGTTGTGACTGGACTGAGGGCTTCAAGTTCTGATATCTACGTTCAGAACTACGCATACAGAGAGTTCTTATGGCACGCTTTCCATGTCTCAACCGTAGACACCATCAGCCACGCTGCCGCACTGGTACGTAATTAATTAAGTAATCACCATAATTTTATGTATAAAAATCCTTTGTTTTGTATAATCAAGTTGAGCTTAATCGGGTTTTTATGATATATTTATAGGCAGCTATGTCGAGCAACTTGAAATTCGTCTCGTTCCGGGGAGTGTCGAACACCGCAGGAGCTTCAGAAGAGAGCAACAGTGCATTGGCAAACGCAAATCTTGTGAAAGCAGTTTTCCGCTTCATTTATCTCGATAACAAGCTCCGTTATGATGAAGAGTGAAAGACTCTGTGCATGTTTGTGTCTAATTAACTAGTACTAGTATTAATGTGTTATCGTTGAGTTGCTGTTAATGAGGAAGCCGGAATGTACGCCTCAAATGGAGTGTCTGTACTTAATGCTCCTTTACCATAAATAAAATGAGTCGTTTATGTACTTTTACTCATATTATTTTTATTATATAATATTTATCGCATATATAATTATATATATATTTTTAAAAATTATTATATTTATTTTAAATTATAATAAATTATTAAAAAAATTTATTAAATTAAAATAGTAATTACTAATCATACATAAAAGGTGAATATAAAAAAATATTATTTTTTAAAATTATAAATGTAATAAATATTTTTAAAAAATTATTTTTTAAAATGCGATAAATAATATAAATTGGAGATAATATTAAAATATGTGCATGGTCAATTCATTTGATTTAAATACAGCAATTTATAATTAATTTGGTGGTTATATATGATTTTCATTTGAAAAGAGTTGGACTTTAGATTTTATTTTTGTTTTAAATAGTTTAAAGGAAATAAAAAAAATACATATTTGTCAAAGAAAAATATCTTTGTGAATGTGCCCTACATTAGGATAAATAGATAAATCATACATCTTTTTTATTGATTTGATATTTGTGTTAGGAATATAAAAAATTCTTAAAGAATATGTATCATAAATACAATTTGTTAACTATAAGTTGAACATTTCTTTTTCTTGTGGTAAGAGGTTTGATGTTATTTCTTTGACAAATTTATTTTTAAAATATTTTATAATAATAATGTTAAACTGTTTCTATAATACTGACCACATGTGAGAAAGTAACTTAATTTTAAAATATTTATCATATTTGCAGTTTTAAAGAGCTATAAATGTTTATTTTTTATATATAATCAATGGTTATTATTTTAATTTAATATTTTTTTTAGAAAATTAATACTGAAGAATTATATCAAAATAATTAATTTATGAGAAAATTGACGTATAATAACTTTATCAATGGGTGTTATATGTATTACATTTCCGACAATTAGCCGGTAATGCATTCAAAATGTGAATCAGTGAATGATGCATTAACAAAATGTTGTCACCTCGTACGGAAAAGATTGTCCAAACACGTCACATATATATCATTCATTATTTTTCCGCGGCAACTTGTTTTTGTCTCGTCTAAGCGACTTGTGATTGCCAGTTTGCTAATCAATCATCATTAAAACAAGAACTGAAAATGACATCAACGGACCCAATTAATTATATTTTTCCAACTTCACAAATTCTTTATAAATTTATAACTCTTGGTATAATTATCTATATTAAATTTTTTAACATATTACGTTTACATGCAAATCCTTGGTCAGCATTCATTACTGTTATGATCACTTGATAATTAGATTTAATTTTGAAATAATGTAAATTAATTAAAAATATCCTATAATTAGGAATAAAGAAAGAGCAGTACTATTTATTTATGTGGCGGAAGGCCGCGGATCAAGAGAGTGGAAATGATTTTGCCATTGCCAGATGCAGATTTCCCATTTTTTCATGAAACTGAACGAACAAGTTAAATTTCTGATAAGATGGAAACGACACCGCAAGGACAATAATTGTGACAACCACTGCCTTATTTTTTTTTCCAAAATCCAATTCCCGTTCGCCACATCATCATGTACGTTAAAAAAAACTTATCAAAGAATTATATTATATCAATAGAAATGAACTCCATGTTTATTTAAATTTTTTTATAAATTAAGAGTTGAAAATTTAAAATTATTATTCTTATTTAACTGTATAGTATTTGAATTAATTTTTAAAAATAATATTTCATTTTATAAAAGACAATTTTATCCACAGATGCGTAAAATCTATAAGAAAATATAATTGTAACAAATTAGCTATCTAATTAATTGATACTGATCTTTTACCTTTAATTGATTTAAGTTTAAATAAGCTCGCATCACACGTTCTGACGTGACATCCGTAACGTGATACTCCACGGTTAATTTCAGAAGCATTTATAGCCGTCGGATTAGGATTGGTGTTCCGTTGGAAACAGACTAGTAATGGTCTGAGTTTATTTTTGTTAAATTTTAATGGACCACGACGTAGAAATTTCAACCGATAAAAAGGGCGGTCAACATCCTACAGTCTGGGACAATCACTTTGTCCTTTATAGTAAATAATTTCGGCCTGGCATCTGGATAAGACTTGCCCGTTCTAACACCACATCAGACTACGTTGGTCCCACCTCTGCACTGATGTATTAAAAGCCAAACCGCGAAAAATGACAAAATTTGGTACATGTGACCAATAAAACTATTACAACGTGGTTTATTTAGAAAGGCGACCATCATAGGTTTTTCTATGGACCTTCGAACAGGTAATGATTTCTCCTTCGATCAGTGGTGCTTGCGCATTGATGCCGACTAGTCCATCACGTGAAAATTCAAAAATATGTCTATTACAAGACACGTGTAAGGATGCGGCAACACGAGATGCCCATGAACTATCCGAATGTTCTGGATACAAAATTCTAAAATTTTTTTAAATGAAAGTTTATTTTCCTTTAAAATAAATTTACTTTATTTTGATTAAAAAAACATTTTTTTATTGATTGATCTTCTTGATTACTCTAAATAAGCAATTTTTCAAAATAAAATAAAATGGCAGTCTCTTGTATTGTTTTCATCTCAATTATTTTATCATTTATTTACATTCAAATGATGCTCAAAAATTTATTGCTCGTTGATGATGAAGTCCATGCCAATTGAATTGAAGGAGATAAAGACGATGTTGGTACTATTATCAACATGCCAGATTAGACGTGTGGAAAACGAGGCCAGTCAATTGCAACATGATATACTACACCCACTTGAAGTACAAAATATACTAACCCTGTTCTATATTATTTATTATATTTAAAATATTATATTTTTTGAAAAATTATTAAATTATTAAATAAATTTATTATACTATTTTTCATTTAATGCTAATTTTTTTTTAAAAATATTAAATTGAAGAAGTAATTAATATTTCAAAATGCCACGTGAACATACAGAAAAATACATTGATAAACGAATATACAAAAAAATATATAAAAGTAATAAATTAACTAATTAATTAGTTAATATTAATATTTTAATCCCTCCGCACTATTTATATAGAAAAACAAGGAAGCGGATTTTTATAGGTTTCTTCTTAATTTATATTTGAAAAGATATTAAAGTTATATATAATTTTTAATAAAAAAATATGATAAATGATGAGAGAGATATTTTTTTACCGTTTTATTTGTTTAGACTTTTAATAATAAAAAAATATGATTATTTAATTGCAATTGCACACTAAAATTTTAATATGAAATTTGAATTGAAAAAATTAGCGTGAAAGTTGAAAAAAAGTTTAAAGCCAAAAATTTAAAATCTCAAATTCAGTATTTTGTCTCCCCATATTTTCATTAAAAAAAAAAATTTGAAACTAAAATTTTCACTGGTTCAATATATATTGTTCAATAGATTCACTGATTGTTAATTTATTTTGCACACTTTTTTAATATATGTGTATTGTCATATAAAAAATTGTCTATATATTTTTGTTGTATATATAGACTAACTAAAAGGTAAAGTTATTTATCAAAATCAAATGAAAAGTGCTCGTAACTATTTTTATATGTCAACATTTTATTATATAAATAAGTTTGCAAACAACCTTGCAAATGTAAGTACTAATCATTTACATTTTTCGGTTATCGTATTAACAGAAGTGCAACATCTACTACTCAATATGTTCACTGGTTATTAATTTTTATTGCACACATTTTTAATATATATATACTATCATGTAAAAATGTGCACATATTTTTGTTATACATGTGGACTAACTAAAAAGTAAAGTTGTCTATCAAAATCAAATTGCAAGTGTCAGCAACTATTTTCATATGTACATATTTGGTTATTTAAGTTTGCAAACAACCTTGTAAATATGAGTATCAATTATTTATATTTTTTGGTTATCTCATTAACAAAAGCAACAAAACATAATTAAGTTAATGAAAAAATAAGAGTATTTTTTTTTTGAAATTTAATAATTTTTAAAACACCATTAAACAATTGCATTAAAATTGTAAAAGGGTACTAAATATCAACGGAGTATATTAAACACAACTAATACTTTTACAAAACATTCTACAAAATATAAATCAATACAAATACACTCATAGAATTAAGCAAAAAACACAACTTCAATTGAGAAAAATACATCAATTTCTACTGCTTTGATTGCCAAAATCTCAGCATCAAGGAAAATTATTTTTTTCGTCATTTGGAGACTGTGTTTCATTAGGATTAACTAAATGACAAAACTATTTTTATTTGAGTACTTTCGTTCAGAGAGAAATTTCCCTCCATTATAGATTTATTAGAGTTGTGAATAAACTTCACTATATCTACACAATTAAATGTGAAGCATAAGTTTTTTGGTGAAATTTAATCTGTGTGTATAATGTACTGTAATCTCATATTTTTTTTATGCACGTTTCAGTTAATTTTTAAATATTAAATAATACCCACAATAATATCTGTCACTTATTTGAAATACTCTCAAATTAATGTTTAATTTATAAACTAAAGTAAGGACATATTAAATTTTTTTGTTTAAGTATTAGTTTCAAAATTTCTATATTAATAAAATTTCTTTACATAAATAAAATATGTAAAAAGAAAATTTTCTCCGGGAGACAGTAGTATTAATTGATACAAGCTCAAAAATAAGCCCACGTTATACATTGGATAATGTTGATAGGTGGGTCCCAAAGTTGTCAAAAGATTGTCTTGTCTACTTTAATTTAGATAGTGGGACATGCGACTACTGGAAAACGATGTTCTCCTCACGCGTTTTATTCTGCACGTTCCAATGGATCTCTCATTTCAATTTCAATATGCATCGTGCACAGCAGGCATGAGTCACTAAATGGCGAGATAGGTATTTCCTTTTTTTTCGTTTTCTAATCCTCTTTCCTGATTAAAAAAATGGAGGAATATGTTTCAAATGTAAGGAATATTGGATATTCCCAAAGAATTAGTTTCAATTTTATCCAAAAATAATTAATTATTTTGATAGTTATTAACAATTTTAATTATATTTAATTATTTAATTAATTAATATTTATTTAGATAATTTTTTATAAAAAATTAAAAAGTTAAATATTACAATATTCATTATTTTATAAAATACTAACTTTAGGTGTAAAAGATATTTCAAAAGTCATGTTATCGAATATTATAAATAAAAATAGCATTTATTATTTTCGCTAATTGATACATTAAAGTCATTTAAAAAGATGTTGTCAAACAGCCTTCTGAAGCCGACTTTGTGCAACAGTATTTAATTATGATTCAATACATTTAAAATACCTATAGTTAATATTAAAAGAAAAAAAAAATTTAAATCCTTGTTTTCTCTATTTTTTCTCCCAAATCCATATTTGACGATAAACTTTTTATTTACCAATTTTTTTAACAGTTTCTTTAAAATTTTCAAAGAAGAGGCATTTCTTTAGTAAATTTCGTGGAAATTTTATATTTCATTGCGTGATTATTTTTATTGTGAATAAATAAAATTATATTGGGAATTTATATTTAATGGTCACAATCATTACAATGATTCTTATGATTATTTTTGAAGGATAAGTAATTATTGAAATAGGCATGTATAACCAATAATGTCTTGGATTGGTGGCTAAGGCTGAGATATCCGGGAGTTAGTGTATGTTTGGATGTATTGGTAGAAAATACAGGAGCAATGAAAATTGAAAAAAAAGAAAATTTTCTTCACTTGTTTGGGAATGAAGAAAATACGAGAAAAAATAAAATATGTGAGGAAAATAAATTTTGGGCTCCATATTTCATTTTCTCTCTAATTTGAAAAGAAAGTTGAAGGAAAATAATTGAATTATAATTCTTTTTGCTACTTCCACTTTTTTAGACTTCAGCATTTTAAGTCAAGTGTATCTGTTTATTTAGACTTTCAGGCAGGTATAAGACATACTATGCATCAAAGATTTTTCAAAATGAGCAAAGAAGTTTCGGTTTAGGATCCATTATGGTTTATTTTCATTATTAACATGAACTTTAACCGACTTATGGGTTTCGATTTAAAAATTTAAACCAGTTGTTCTAATTTAATTTAAGTTCATCTACAATGCATTTTGATTCTGGTTCAAACCGAATCAAACTGCATTAATCGCAGGAGTGGAAAATGGAGGATGCTAAATGTAAATTTTTATTGTTACACAAACAATAATTTAGAGATTTCTATATGAAAAGTTGAAGTTTAACTACAATGTATGTATATATATGGTTGAAAAGAAGAGCATGTATGAATTTTCAGCAAAAAAAAAAAGAAGGCATGCATGGATGGTGCACCTTCTTCCACGCAACAACAGAAATGCAGGGAAAATGACTTGGACTTGGAGAGCAGAGTGGGCAGGTTTTCATAATGAAGATCACGTGTAAAGTGTTGGTTACATTAGGTTATCCTTTTGAGTCATGGAAGTAATAATATTGTCTCTTTTTCCAGTAAAATATTTACATAAATAAATTGCAGGCCACAATACCCTTTTTCTTTCTAATTGAAAAAACGAAAGGCAATGCATAATTGAGAAGGATGATGGACTATACTATCACCCATGGGACCTCCATATCTAAACAATATCCTATAATTATTATAATTAATTATTTGGAGGGTTCCACCTCTTCATTCATCAATATCAAACACGTTCTTACAGTTCCTGATATCTGATAAGGATCTTACAATGCAAATTTTGGACCTTTAGCTTTTCTCTATAAAAAATCACGTGTCATTTGTATATACCGATACTCCTGTGTCTACCACAATTTTACGTTTCACCTAAAGCTCGTGACCACTCTATTTCAGGTTAAAATCAAATTCAAACCAGCATATATATATAACTTAGCTTCAATTGCCAGTAACGATCACATTTGTATGTTCAGGTTTCATTGCTGCAGTCAATAATCCTTGTCTTAGCCGTAGGGTCTATTGGCAAAACTGGTTATTTTAATAGCTATTAGTTGTTTTAGTGTCGTTTAGCTATTTGAGTAGCGTTTTATGAAACACTAAAAGCTAAACGTTACATGAATTAACTTTTCATAAAAAGTTACCCTAACCTCTAAAAGTCAGTCCAAACGTTATGTTATCGAACAAGCTCCAAAAGTTGTTACCGAATATAGCTGTACTCTCCTCCTTAATAAAAACCCTTTGGCTTACAAAAAAAGAAAAAGAAAAAGAAAGCTTTTGATTGGAATATTGAAAAAAATTAATCAAAATTATTTTGGAATTTTTGCAAATAATTTGATTTAAATAATAATTAACATAAAAATTAAAAGCAGAAAAACATTAAGTTTTATGAAAAAATTGTTAAGGTATAAGCATTAATTATTATGCAGAAAAATCATAATCCAAAAACTTTAATATTTTGTTGAATAAAATTAAAATTTATAATCTCAGTAAACAATTATTATTTTATTTATTAAAATAATAAAAATCATAAATGTTAAAAATAATTTTTAATCAATTTATATTAGAAAATAAAATTAACAAAGAACCATAATAATTACTAAATGGCGCCCTCGCTATCGCCTAATTTTGTAAATCAAAGTTTCTATCTCCTAAAAAAAATGATAATTAATTATTTAAAAAAAAAACCATCATCGTCTCGTCTGTCTTTATAAAGAAAATTAAATTATAAATATAATGAAACAATATTTTTAAAATAATAAAATATTTAAAAATATAGATATGATTTGATATGTTGATACTTTTATTAAAACATAATAATAATTTGTATGGATGCACCCACAAATGCCCAAACCCAAAATTATCGTTCGGTCCAATTGGGTTAACTAAATTATTTTATTTATCATTTAAAATTTTTAGATATTTATTGGGGAAGTAATTAATTCATTTGAATTATATGATGAAATACTTTTTAAATTAACTAAAATATCTTTTATTTCACATAAATCACTTCTCCCTATTAATGTATTATTAAATCAAAAAAGAAAAAGATAAATAAGAATAAAATAAGTTATTTGAAAGAATAATTAATTTTTCAAAATAACTAAATAACAACTAAAAAACAATAAATAGTGGAGGGAGTAATAACTTATATCCAATAATATAATAATTTCTCGTAAATTTTAAGACACAATTCAAAGAAGATTATTACCTTCAAAAAAAAAAAAATTCAATGAAGATTATTATTCCAGGGATCGTTTTGCTTGCATGGCCTATATACATTGAGTAGTTTTTTTATTGAAGTAAATGTATTTTTGATCATTTATTGTAGAAAAATGGATTATCCATTGAGTAGTTTTTTTTTTTTGAGAAAATAAAGTCTAACCCTGTTCTTAAATCCAGACAGGAAACGTGGCACAAATGAGATATTGACACGCTTATGGAGGGAAGGGAATGTAAGAGGCTGATCTCTCTATAAAAACGCAACAGAGTAATACCTGAAGCATCACATCTATTCTTCACTGCTAATCATCATCTTCTTCTTCCACCAACTGTCTCTAATAGGGAAAACATCAAATGGCTATGGCATCGGTTGTGTTATTGCTTGGGCTGTTGGCAATGGCGGTCCAACCGTCCATGCAACAGAATATACTAAATCCCGTGTTTGGTTCTTCAAAGAAGATCAATGCAGCCTCTGCTTTTGGGCTTATTGTCACTTCCAGCACTGCTGAGAAAGCACTTAACGA
Organism: Jatropha multifida; assembly: GCA_948099535.1. NCBI lineage: Eukaryota > Viridiplantae > Streptophyta > Magnoliopsida > Malpighiales > Euphorbiaceae > Jatropha > Jatropha multifida. The sequence goes on along the minus strand of CANUEX010213395.1, from coordinate 5,846 downwards.
CTCTGGCATTTTCACTGTTGACTCTTATGTTGACATAAAAGGTATATTTAATAAGAATAGACTAAATTAATTAGTTAACCTTTCCTTCTAAATTTAGTAAAACTCTTTAACATAACTAAACCCGATAATTATTATCTTATAGGAAGGAGATATTTGATGGGAACTATCTCTGGAGCTGATGTTGTTTACGTAAACTCTGCCAATCGTCCAATGGTAAGATATACACATCCATCTCCGTCCATTAATGGCATTCTTAAATTTTCTTTAGTTTCTTAATTGACATTTGTAATTCATATTAAGGTAAACATGGGGTTAACACTGCAACAAATGGTTGAACTATTTAATATTCGAGGAATAATTCACTTCGGGAGTGCCGGAGGAATCAGGAATTCCTTGACTGTTGGAACTGTTGTTGCTCCTGCTCTTATTGGCCACACTGGAGTTTGGACTTGGAACAAACATGGATCATCAAATGGGCAACTCGAATTTGGAAAATTCAATAGTCCTGAAAATGGTGATAATTTGTTGGGAACTGTTGAATTTGGAGGTTCTGAGGTTTACAGAGATGGAAACTTGGAGAAGAACCGATTCTGGCTTGCCCCAACTGCAAGATGGCTATGGCTTGCCTCTAAAATTGAGGTATAAATGTAATTAATTTTCTAAATTTCCTCTTCAGTTACTGCTTAACCTTTGTTTTAAAAATTACTTACAATTTGATCGTTTGTCATTGCAGGGTGTTGTGACTGGTCTGAAGGCTGCAAGTTCCGATATCTACGTTAAGAACTACGCATACAGAGAGTTCTTATGGCATAAATTTAAGGCCTCAACTGTTGATACGACCAGCTCTGCTGTCGCTTTGGTAATAATTAGACCCAAGTAATTATAATAATTTATCTTTTCTACTTATATTTGATGTTAATTAATTGAATTGGGGTGCATCTTGTCACAGGCTGCTATCTCAAACGACCTGCCGTTCATTGTATTCCGGGGAGTCTCCAACACTGCTGGCGCTTCTGACAAGAGCAACGGCACTTTGGCAAACGAAAATGCTGTGAAAGCTGTCGAACGCTTCATTTTTCTGGCTACCGTTCCCCGAGAAGTTTATGAGGACTGAAACTCTGAGATCATGCGTCAAGTCGTTTGAGTACTAAATAACTATGACCATTTGTACTCAAATGGATTTTGTAATGGTCACTTTTCTTTAAATGAAAGTAAATTATGCCAATCTTATGCATCTCCTTTAGCTCCTAATTTCTTTTTCTTTTTTTTTTGGGGGTGGGTTTCCCCTTCTTTCTACCAAAAACCAAGAGAAAAACAACATTAATGGTGAATTGGTTAATTAATATAACCTCTAATTGATAAATTCAACTTAATTGGAGAAAAACCACTTATATTAAATGTAATATTTTTTTATAGGTAATTTAATTATTTTATTAATTTTTATAAATCCATAAAGAATTTAATATTTTCAAGTGTCTAACTCCAAGCCAATAGACTCACCCCAAATAACCTAATCTAACTCCAAAATGTTAGGTTAAAATGGACAACTATGCTTCTCTTGAGATAAGAGAATAAAAAGTCGAAATAAAAACAAACGGAACCATTCATAAATGAGATCAAGTAATCCAACCTGTTCAATTTTTTTCACTAACACCAGGGTCTATTGTTTGTGTTCAACGTCCAATCAATCACATTCTTTGGATCAGACTCAACTAGTAATGGGAAAAAGTTCAAACGTGAGGAAGTGAAGACTTCGATTGTATATAGAATTGCTAAGAATTCTGCTTTATTTGAGTATCCAATACCCACTGATCTGTAGAAAATACATTGCACTCAATCATGGTAGTCTATAAAAACACCACCACCTCCTACATGACCTGACTTTGCAATGGACGAACCATCAACATTGAACTTTAAATCCATGTACGAACTAAAATTAGAAAGAAAGTCCAATCTGAGAGGCTATAAGACGAGGAATGAAATATAACTCTCAACAGCTGAGAATTTTTTCTTTTTATGATTTCTAAAATCTGAGATGAATCTAGTTTTGCATTACAAAAAAATAAACTTATTTCTTCTCATCCATATAGTCAATATCATTAACAAAAAAATAGCGAACTTCAACCAAGATCAAATAAATTGCGAGGAACAACACTTGATACACCCCATTAGTTAAGAATCATGATCCAAATCTCTCTAGCAAAGAAACACATTAGTAAACAATGATCGGTGGTCTCTAATTCATTGTAGCATAAAGGACAAAAGCAGTCCCTAATATCTTGAATAACATTTCGAATAAATAAGTTTAGCCTATCTCCTAAATGATATCGACGGACTAATTATATTTAGCAAATCACATGGATCGTTGCTCTTTAAAAAACGTTTCCAAACAAAAACAGAAATTTGCAATTGGACGAAAAAATCCAAATAAATTTTTTATTATAATTAACTTCTACCTCACCAACCTCTTTTTCTTGCAAAAACAATCAATTTATGACAAATTAATATATACTAAGTAGACAAGTTCTTTAGCCCTAATTGGTCTCTACACTATAAATTAATTCTAATTCTCATTGGAATTTGGATGAAGGTATGATTATACATTAGTACTAAATTAAGACATTAGTAACAAGTTTTTTCGCTAGTGCACAAAATCGCATATAAGTAATAAAAAATGAATACAGTATCGTCCCATAAATATTGTATACCAAGTATTAAAATTGAGTTAACCTATTGTTATTTAGGCGACAATAAAGAGAATGTGTTTGAAAATAAAAGAATTAAAGTAAAACAAAGAAATTGAGATCAAACAATAAATTATTGAAAAGAAATCAAGGTTTAAAGGTTACTTGGGCTTTTGACTTCACTTAATTCTATCAAGTTTATTTTATTAGTTTGATAATCAATTTTAATTGTTTAAAGAGAAATAACCCTAAAATTGCAATAAACTCTCTCGATGTTTTATCAGCTATTTTAACTCAATTCAATTACTCATCGTTGAATAGTGCTACTAATCATAAATTAAATCATTAAGTTCTTGTGATTATTCAGGAATCCACAAATTAAGGCTTTTAATTTTATGAAAACCTCACATGAGTCAAACCATCTAACTCTCGTATCAAATTATTATTCCCATGAAATTTCTTACCCTATTCATATAAAAAACCCTTATCTTGATTGTGATTAATGAAATAAATTAATCTGTGAAAGAAATTCTGTCTGGAAGCATTAAGATCAATAATAAATTTTATTTGAATAAAAAAAAATCAAATCTAATATTATAAACTGGAGTTGAATCTAAATTACATTATATCCCTAATAAAAAGATTTCATTCGACATGGTAAATAAATCAAACTCAGTTAAATTTGTAAATAATCTCATAAAGAATAGTAAACAAAAAGAGATTTAGAAATAAAAACTAATCAACAATTAGTTTGAGTAGCTTCCTTAAATCTTGACACCAACATAATTACTCGAGGTTTTAACGAGAGAGAAAACTATATAGAAATTAATAGAATAAGAGTGGAAATTAATGGAATAACACTGGGTAATCTTTACTCCCAAGCCAATAGGCTTTCTTCTTTACACCCACAAAGTCTATCCTAGAGATGCAGAGTAAAAAACTAACAGCTTAGTGTAAACTGAAAAACGTAGCGAACCACCAAAACAACACACACAACTAGCAAAAAAACAAAATAGAGAAGAAGAAATACTTCTATGACGATCTTCCTTTCATGAGAGAGGAAAGAAAAAAAGAATAGAAGCAACCTAAAACAAAGAATGAGGAGAATTGAATCAAAGCCAAGCCAAAAATGGTATCATGGCATCAACACCTTTTCTTGCCCTTCGTTATGATTATTTTTTTAAATATGGACAAAATTTGCCATATTAAATATTTGAGTTGTGGAAAAGATATTCATATTAAATTTTTCACTTTAATATTCAAATCATGGATGATTTTATTCTTATAGAAAAAAAATTTTAAAAGCTAACTATTACAATTCAAGATGAGAAAAATATAAATCATGGGAACAGACTTATATACATCTGATGTATGGATCTAGCTATAAAAAAAATATCAGAAATATTATTTTATTTAAATAATAGGACTCATGACCATACATAGAAAAAAATTCTTTTTTAATTAGTTGGGCGTATGAGACCTTCCATATGCTGGGTGGAGGGAAGTTTTTTATTCTAAATCATGAGATAAACTAAGCAATATGATAGGTTATATATATTCAAGAATGTGAAACATAAAGGATTAGAAGAGTCAAATTATTGGAATTTTTTAATATAATTTATTAAGTAAAAATTAAAAACATGAAGAAAAAATATTTTGCTAATTTTTTATTATTTGGAGAGATAAGGGTGTGCATGGATCTAGCCAAGACAACAATTATACGATTTTAATATCGACATTAAAAAATAAGTCTTAACCCTATCTCAATATGCATGCGGTCCTGCCTCATCTTACAATAATAATAATAATAATAATAAATTAGAAATAAAATTTTAATACTTATTCATAATATTTTGACGCTAATTAGTATTCATAATATATAGCTATATCACTTTTTTTTTCAGAACGGGAGATTCGAATAAAAAAAACTAAATGGATTAAGCTGGAAATTAATCTGGATTTTCCTTAATTTTATTGATAAAATCTTCACAGTTAAAAGTATATACATATTGTTTCTCTCTCTAGAATTCTTTTTTTCACAACTCTATATTATTTTTATAGCAAAACATAAACGTGGTGAATTGAAAGTGATTTAGTAATAAACATTTAAAAGAAAGCTAGGAAGGCAGAGAAGCAAAATAAAAAATAATATCTTACTACGAGGATGGAGATGAGAATAAATTAATTACGCAGTACATGCATTCATTCACATGGACGGCTAATAAGAGAAAGCGATTGAGATTTGAGTAATTAAAAGTAATTTTTTATAATTCGAGCCATTTAATTATTATGTAAAATCTTAAGCGACAAATAAATATAATAAAATTACAATTTTTTTTAGTCTTTTAATATACTTTTTATATTAATTATCAAATAATTCTAGAGTTTTTATGTAAAAATAATAGTTTTTTTTGGTTTTTTAACATTTTATACATAAAGAATCCTTGTCAGAATATTAATATTTATTACAGCAATGTTTTTTCGGTAATTGAGTGATAGAATAGTAATGGATTAGCTGCAAAATATATTCTATCATTATTTAGTAACGAACTTAAAAATAATTTTCAAATTTTGTAGGGTATATATATAATCAAAACTATAAAAATATCAAAAGTCAGACTTTTCTTCTCTATCATTTGACTTATTTTAATGATTAATTGATAATTACAAAATTTATGAATGATATCCTGCAAATGGGAAAGAGAAAGTAATGCCTGATCTTAACAATGAGTGAATTAACTATTAATGAATTAATGAACACGAAAGCTAATAAAAAACATATTTAAGTTCAACGATGAGAAATATACAAATCATGAAAACAGACAAATACACATTGATGTATAGATCCATCTATATAAAAAAATCAAAATTAATATTTTATTTAAACAATAGTATTCATAACCATTCAGGAAAAGAAATTTTTTTTTAATTAGTTTGGTGCATGAGACCTTTGACATATAGGGTGAACGCAAGTCTTATCCTAAATCATGAATTAAACTAAGTAATATGACAGACCGTATATATAATACCCTGAAATTTTTATTTCGAAACATTCCCATTTAAATTTAAATTGTAAATTATTAGCCAATAATATTACGCCACGTAATATTATGGGGATCGAAAATCATTTTTGGTTCGCCCGAAAATTTATTGAATAACCGT
>CANUEX010213391.1:0-12052 GCA_948099535.1 Jatropha multifida | reverse complement strand
GCAACTGACCTACCTCGGTAGCGGCTGCATCCGCACGAAGGTCGAGGATTTACCGTCGCGCCTCAAGCTCATTTACGCAGGCGTGACGGAAATCATCACCCAGTTTCAGCCGGATTTTTTCGCCATCGAACAGGTGTTTATGGCGAAAAATGCCGATTCAGCGCTAAAACTTGGACAGGCTCGCGGCGTGGCGATCGTTGCCGCCGTCAATCAGGATCTCCCCGTTTTTGAGTATGCTGCCCGTCAGGTTAAACAGACGGTTGTCGGTATTGGCAGCGCGGAAAAAAGCCAGGTGCAGCACATGGTGCGAACCTTGCTGAAGCTTCCGGCCAATCCGCAGGCGGATGCCGCGGATGCGCTGGCGATTGCCATTACGCATTGCCATGTCAGTCAGAACGCCTTACAGGTGAGTAGTACGCGGCTTAATCTTGCTCGCGGGAGATTACGCTAACAAGCGCCAGTTAATGGCGCTTTTTTTATAATAACGAGCGGATTTTCTGCGCATCCTCTTCCTCCGATGGGTTATAAACCACCATCGTCAAATCGGGTTGTCCTTCAACAGAAAAACTCGAATATTCCAGCGACAACTTGCCGACATTCCCGTGCAGCAGAATTTTGGTGCCTTCTCCCATTCCTCCAATATCATTGCTTTGCCATAGCTCGGCGAATTCAGGAGAGGCCGAACTCAGCTCTTCTACCAGAGGGCGGATCTCCGCCGACGCACCAGCACGGGTCGCATCGGCACGGAACGCCGCCACCAGATAGCGCGCTAACGCGTACCAGTCGCTTTGGGCTGCGCGAGCCTGCGGATTAAGGAAAATGCGGCGCAGAATATTGCGCTCCTGTGCGGGTAATGTGGGGTAATCGGATAGAACCACGGTGGCGGCTTTGTTCCATGCCAGCACATCCCAGGTGGCGTTGCGGATCACCGCCGGGCTGATGGGCATACAGTCCAGCACCTTTTGCAGCCGTTCGGTCACTGTACCGGTTGCTGCGTAATGTATGCCCGGTGCGCGCCCGAGAGCCAGATGAAAAACATGCTCCCGTTCCCGTTCGGAAAGGCGCAGCGCCTGGCAAATTCTGTCCAGCACTTCTGCCGAGGGTGTGCCGCCGCGTCCTTGTTCAAGCCAGGTATACCAGGTGGCGCTAATGCAGGCCAGATGCGCGACTTCTTCCCTCCGCAGCCCCGGCGTGCGTCGGCGTGCGGTGTGAAATCCCAGCGCGTTGGGATCCAACTGCGCGCGGCGGGATTTCAGGTAACTGCCCAGATCTTTTGGCTGAGTAACGCTCTGCATCCTGTTAGTCCTTATACCACGATAAAGTCACTGCTTTTCTCTATCACGGATATTTATAAGGATAACGGCGCGAGTCAACATCAGGAGGCACACGCATGCATGTTTTTCTGACTGGCGCGACCGGATGGGTCGGCGCAACAGTGGCGGCAGAGTTACTGGCCGCCGGGCACCAGGTAAGTGGTCTGGCGCGAAATGCAGACAAGGCGCAGGCACTGCTTGCCGCCGGCGGGCAGGTGGTTCACGGGACGCTGGATGATCACGATGTTCTTTTTGCGGCGGCGGCAAAAGCCGATGCCGTGATCCATACCGCGTTTAATCATGACTTCTCGCGCTTTGCACAGAATTGCGCGCAGGATCAACGCGCAATTGAAGTACTGGGAGAGGCATTACTTGGCTCCGATCGTCCACTATTGGTGACGTCAGGGCTGGCAAGGCTGGTGCAGGGACGCCCGGCAACGGAATCAGACAAACCAGCCGAAGGGCCGGACTATCTTCGTCGTTCCGAACAGGCGGCACAGGCGCTGGCTGAAAAAGGCGTACGCACGGCGAGTATTCGCCTGGCACCCACCGTGCATGGCGTCGGCGATCACGGCTTTGTACCCATTCTGATCGCACTGGCAAAACAAACCGGCGTTGCCGCCTGGCCTGCAGAGGCGAACAATCACTGGGCGGCGGTACACCGCATTGATGCAGCGAAAGTCTACCGGCTGGCGCTGGAATGCGGCGTGACACAGTCGGTTTACCATGCGGTCGCGGAGGAGGCGATTGCCATGCGCGATATCGCCATTGCCATCGGCAAAATGCTTGGTTTACCAGCTGAACCGCGTGAAGCCGCACATTTCGGCTGGTTCGCTAATTTTTCGGCCGGGGAGATGTCAGCATCAAGCGAGCAGACCCGCCAGGTGCTGGGCTGGCAGCCAACGCAGCGTACGCTGTTAGCCGATCTGAGCGATGAGGCGTATTACGCCAATTCCTGAACCGCCCTCGCGCTTTTCTTTCTATATTCGGCTGGATATCTATCCAGCCTTTTTTTATGATACAGCATTACACCTTAGCCCATAGCGCAGGAGCGTCACGTGATAGGCAGACTCAGAGGCATTATTGTAGAAAAACAACCCCCGTTGGTTCTGCTGGAAGTGGGAGGTGTGGGTTATGAAGTGCACATGCCGATGACCTGTTTTTATGAATTGCCGGATGCCGGTAAAGAGGCGACGGTTTTCACCCAGTTTGTGGTGCGTGAAGATGCGCAGCTACTGTACGGTTTTAACAATAAGCAGGAACGCACGCTGTTTCGTGAGCTGATTAAAACGAATGGCGTCGGGCCGAAGCTGGCGCTGGCGATTTTGTCCGGTATGTCGGCACAGCAATTTGTTAGCGCCGTTGAACGAGAGGATCCGGCTGCGCTGATCAAACTGCCAGGTATCGGTAAAAAGACCGCCGAACGCCTGATTGTTGAAATGAAAGACCGCTTTAAAGGTCTGCATGGCGATCTCTTCACCCCGGCGGCCGATCTGGTTCTCACCTCTCCGGCCAGCCCGGCGACAGATGACGCAGAGCAGGAAGCGGTTGCTGCGCTGGTGTCGCTGGGATATAAACCTCAGGAAGCCAGCCGGATGGTCAGTAAGATTGCCCGCCCGGATGCCAACAGTGAAACCCTGATCCGTGAAGCGCTGCGCGCGGCGTTGTGAGGTAGAGGATGATTGAAGCAGACCGTCTGGTGGCCCCTGCCAGTACTGATGTGGAAGAGGTTGTGGATCGCGCTATTCGCCCGAAAATGCTCAATGAGTATATCGGCCAGCCGCAGGTTCGTTCGCAGATGGAGATTTTTATCCAGGCGGCAAAACTGCGCGGCGACGCGCTCGATCATCTGCTGATTTTTGGTCCTCCCGGCCTTGGAAAAACCACGCTGGCGAATATTGTCGCCAACGAATTGGGCGTTAATTTACGCACCACTTCCGGCCCGGTGCTGGAAAAGGCGGGAGATTTGGCGGCGATGCTCACCAACCTCGAACCGCACGACGTACTGTTCATCGATGAAATTCACCGTCTTTCGCCGGTGGTGGAAGAAGTGCTCTATCCGGCGATGGAAGATTACCAGCTCGATATTATGATCGGTGAAGGTCCGGCGGCGCGTTCCATCAAGATCGATCTTCCACCATTTACGCTGATTGGCGCGACAACGCGAGCGGGGTCGCTGACTTCGCCACTGCGTGACCGTTTTGGCATTGTGCAGCGACTGGAGTTTTACCAGGTGGCCGATTTGCAACATATTGTCGGTCGCAGTGCCCGCTATATGGGGCTGGAGATGAGCGAAGAGGGCGCGCTGGAAGTGGCGCGTCGTTCTCGCGGTACGCCGCGTATCGCCAACCGCCTGCTGCGGCGCGTGCGCGATTTTGCCGAAGTGAAACATGATGGCGACATCACGGCTGAAATCGCGGCGAAAGCGCTGGATATGCTGAATGTTGATGCGGAAGGGTTCGACTATATGGATCGTAAACTTCTGCTGGCAGTGATTGATAAATTCTTCGGTGGTCCCGTCGGGCTGGATAACCTCGCGGCGGCAATCGGCGAGGAGCGGGAAACCATTGAGGATGTGCTGGAACCGTATTTGATTCAGCAAGGTTTTTTACAGAGGACTCCGCGCGGACGCATGGCGACGGTGCGGGCCTGGAACCACTTCGGCATCACGCCCCCGGAAATGCCATAAACAAAAAGGCCGGTAAGCGTCTGCTTCCGGCCTTTATGTCAGTGGCGGTTGCGGATGGTCTCATCCGGCTGTGCCCGATATAGTTAGCTAACGGGTTTCTTTGTCATGCTGAAGACAAACAGCAGCGCCGCACACAGCACGACTGACGGGCCTGCTGGCGTATCGTAGAAGGCGGAGAAGGTCAGACCGCCGGTCACCGCAATCATCCCGACGCCGACGGCAACCGCCGCCATTTGCTCTGGCGTTCGCGCGAATCGACGTGCTGTCGCGGCCGGAATAATCAACAGCGAAGTGATGATCAGCGCGCCAACAAATTTCATGGCGACGCCAATAGTCAGGGCGGTAACCAGCATCAGCAACAGCTTGACGCGTTGCAGTTTCACACCGTCAACAAATGCCAGCTCCGGGCTGATGGTCATCGACAGTAAGTTGCGCCACTGCCAGAGCAGGATCGCCAGTACCAGCACCACGCCAAGAGCAATGATCATCAGATCGTCCGGCGTCACCGCCAGCAGATCGCCAAACAGATAAGCCATCAAATCGACGCGAATGTTTGACATCAGGCTGACCACGACCAGACCGAGAGAGAGCGCACTGTGCGACATAATGCCGAGCAGAGTATCGATCGCCAGTTGCGGACGTTTCTCCAGCCACACCAGACCCGCAGCCAGCAGCAACGTCACGGCAATAACAGCGTAGAATGGATTCACATCCAGCAGGAGACCAAATGCAACGCCAAGTAAAGAAGCGTGCGCCAGAGTATCGCCAAAATAGGACATCCGTCGCCAGACGACAAATGAGCCCAGCGGCCCGGCAGCGCAGGCGAGCATAACCCCGGCCAGCCAGCCGGGCAGTAATAATTCAATCATGAGTGTCCATTACCCTGGCGCAGAACAATGCGGCCCTGCAGATCGTGGCGGTGGTTATGGTTATGGCGATAAATGCCAAGCTGTTCCGCACCGCGATGCCCAAACATAGAGATAAATTCCGGATGCATGGAAACCACTTCTGGCGTACCTGAACAGCAAATATGGTGATTAAGGCACAGGACTTCATCCGTTTTCGCCATTACCAGATGCAGATCGTGGGAAACCATCAGAACTGCACAGTTGAGCTCTTTACGCAGTTGATCTATCAGGTTGTAGAGCGCGACCTGGCCATTAACGTCGACACCCTGGGTGGGTTCATCCAGCACCAAAAGCTGCGGGCTGTTAAGCAGGGCGCGCGCCAGCAAAACACGCTGCGTTTCGCCTCCGGAAAGTTTTTGCATCGGAGCATCAACCAGATGTGCGGCCTGTACGCGTTTCAGCGCCGGAATAATGTCGTCTTTGCGGGTGCCGGGGCGTAAACGCATAAAGCGGCCTACTGTCAGCGGCAAGGTGGCGTCAAGATGCAATTTTTGCGGCACATAGCCGATACGCAGGTTCTTTTCACGCTTGATCATCCCTGCATCCGGTGCTACCAGGCCCAGCACTGCGCGCACCAGTGTGGATTTACCCGCGCCATTGGGGCCGAGCAATGTTAAAATTTTTCCTGCGCGTAAGTTGAGCGAAATATCAGACAGGACGCGCCGTTGGCCAAAAGCAACGGTGACATTTTCGAGCGTTACAAGATTCGTCATAGCATTTAACAGGTTGCACAAGTTGTCGGATGTTATAATATCACACCCCACATACTCATTACGATGAACAGTCGCATTATGTTACATAAAAATACGCTTCTTTGCGCAGCGCTATCTGCTGCTCTTCTCGCCGGTACAGCACAAACCGCTAATGCTGCTGTGGTGGCTTCCCTCAAACCATTAGGGTTTATCGCTTCTGCCATCGCCGACGGGGTGACGACTACCGAAGTGCTGCTGCCAGATGGCGCATCCGAGCATGATTATTCACTGCGTCCTTCAGATGTAAAACGCTTACAAAACGCGGACTTAGTTTTTTGGGTCGGCCCGGAAATGGAAGCCTTTATGGCGCGTTCCGTACAACAAATCCCTGAGCAGAAACGGGTGACAATGGCCGGGCTTGCCGGTGTAAAACCGCTGCTGATGAAAGGGGGCGATGAAGATGAGCATGAGCATGGTGATGACCACCACGACGGCGAAAAAAGTGACGAACATCACCATCACGGCGATTACAACATGCATCTGTGGCTTTCCCCAGAGATTGCGCGGCTGTCGGCGGTTGCAATCCACGATAAATTAGTGGAAGTTATGCCGCAAAGTCGAGCCAGGCTTGACGCCAACTTGCAGGCCTTTGAGGCATCATTAACTCAGGCGGATAAGCAAGCTGGTAACGAGCTGGCACCGCTGAAAGGGAAGGGGTATTTCGTTTTTCATGACGCCTACGGCTACTTTGAAAGACACTACGGGCTGACCCCATTGGGGCACTTTACCGTCAATCCCGAAATTCAGCCTGGTGCGCAGCGTTTACATGAAATCAGAACACAGTTGGTTGAGCAAAAAGCCATGTGCGTTTTTGCTGAGCCACAGTTCAGGCCAGCGGTCGTTGAAGCTGTTGCCAGAGGGACATCCGTTCGAATGGGAACGTTGGATCCACTTGGAATCAGTATCAAGTTAGGCAAAGAGAGCTACCCGCAGTTCCTTGCCCAACTGACTCATCAGTATGCGAGCTGCCTGAAAGGAGAATAACGAGGAAGTGAATACGTGCAACAGATAGCCCGCTCTGTCGCTCTGGCATTTAACAGTCTGCCCCGACCCCACCGTGTCATGCTGGGGTCGCTTACAGTTCTTACACTCACGGTCGCCGTCTGGCGGCCTTACGTTTATCATCCCGAAGCCACAGCCCCGATCGTGAAAGCGATTGAGCTGCCGAAAAATGAAATCCGCTCGTTGCTGCCAGAAGCCAGCGAACCTATCGATCAAACCACTTCTGATGATGTGGATGATATCCCGCAAGATGAACTGGATGATAAAACCGCCAATGAAGTTGGCGTTCACGAATATGTGGTTTCTACCGGCGATACGCTCAGCAGTATCCTCAATCAGTACGGCATTGATATGGGAGATATCAGCCAGCTAGCCGCCGCCGACAAGGAACTGCGTAACCTGAAGATTGGTCAACAACTTTCATGGACGCTCACCGCCGATGGCGATCTGCAACGCCTGACGTGGGAGATGTCCCGTCGCGAAACCCGCACGTATGACCGCGTCGATGGCGGTTTCAAAATGAGCAGCGAGATGCAGCAGGGCGACTGGGTGAATTCGGTGATGAAAGGCACGGTTGGCGCCAGCTTCGTCGCCAGCGCCCGTGAAGCCGGTTTAACCAGTGCTGAAGTTAGCGCGGTGATCAAAGCAATGCAGTGGCAGATGGATTTCCGTAAGCTGAAAAAAGGCGATGAGTTTTCCGTGCTGATGTCCCGCGAAATGCTGGAAGGTAAGCAGGAACAGAGCCAGTTAGTCGGCGTTCGACTGCGTTCTGACGGCAAAGATTACTACGCCATTCGTGCCGAAGACGGTAAATTTTACGATCGCAATGGTAGCGGGCTGGCAAAAGGTTTTATGCGCTTCCCGACTGCGAAACAATTCCGCGTCTCGTCAAACTTTGATCCGCGCCGTCTGAATCCGGTTACCGGACGCGTTGCGCCGCACAAAGGCGTCGATTTTGCGCTGCCGCAGGGCACGCCGGTGCTTGCTGTCGGCGATGGTGAAGTTGTGGTGGCGAAACGCAGTGGCGCGGCGGGGAACTACATTGCTATCCGCCACGGTCGTACTTACACAACCCGTTATATGCATCTGCGTAAGCTGCTGGTAAAACCGGGTCAGAAAGTGAAGCGCGGCGATCGCATCGCCTTGTCGGGTAACACTGGCCGTTCCACCGGGCCGCATTTGCATTATGAAATGTGGATCAACCAACAGGCTGTCAACCCGTTAACGGCAAAACTGCCGCGCACCGAAGGGCTGACAGGTTCGGATCGTACGGATTATCTGTCGCAGGTGAAAGAGGTTATTCCGCAATTGCGTTTTGACTGATTCGCTTAACAAATATGCGTTCGAAGCCGGTGCCTGCTGCGCGCCGGCTTTTTCTTTTGTGTGAAAGATAACGCCTCGCTACACTATCTCCTTATCCTGAGTGACTTGATTTCTGGCCTGCGGACGATGCATGGAAACGAAAAAAAATAACAGTGAATATATTCCGGAGTTCGAAAGTGAATTCCGTCACCCACGCAACTGGGGCGCGTGGCTGGGCGTACTGGCATTTGCCGGCGTAGCGCTGGTTCCTCCGTCGGTACGCGATCCCCTGCTGGGGAATCTTGGTCGTCTGGCCGGAAAATTTGGCAAAAGCGCGCGTCGTCGCGCACAGATCAATTTGCTCTATTGCTTTCCTGAAAAAAGCGAAGCCGAAAGGGAAGCCATCATTGATGAGATGTTCGCTACTGCGCCACAGGCAATGGTCATGATGGCGGAGCTGGCGATTCGTGGGCCGGAAAAGGTGTTGCCGCGCGTCGACTGGCAGGGCAAAGATATTATCGATGAATTGCAGCGTAACAACGAGAAAGTGATTTTCCTCGTGCCGCACGGCTGGGGCGTGGATATTCCGGCGATGCTGATGGCTTCGCAGGGGCAGCAGATGGCGGCCATGTTCCATAATCAAGGTAACAAGGTCTTTGATTATGTCTGGAATACCGTGCGTCGCCGCTTTGGCGGGCGTTTGCATGCGCGCAACGATGGCATTAAGCCTTTTATCCAGTCGGTGCGTCAGGGCTACTGGGGTTACTATCTGCCGGACCAGGATCACGGCGCGGAGCACAGCGAGTTTGTCGATTTCTTTGCCACCTACAAAGCAACGCTTCCGGCCATTGGCCGCCTGATGAAAGTCTGCCGTGCACGTGTTGTACCGTTGTTCCCGGTCTATGACGCCAGAACGCATCGTCTGATTATCCAGGTGCGGCCGCCGATGGATGATCTGCTGACAGCGGACGACAACACGATCGCCAGGCGTATGAATGAAGAGGTGGAGGTGTTTGTCACGCCTCGTCCGGAGCAGTACACCTGGATCCTGAAGTTGCTGAAAACGCGCAAACCTGGTGAAACAGAGCCTTATAAGCGCAAAGAACTGTTCCCGAAGAAATAAAAAAAGGCCTCTCCAGTGAGAGGCCTTTTGCTTTTCTGGTTGCCGGTTATTCGACGGTCAGAATACGCGTGGTATTGGTGGTGCCCACGGTGCTCATCACATCACCCTGAGTCACGATCACCAGATCGCCGGAAAGCAGGTAGCCTTTGTCACGCAGCAGATTAACGGCATCGTTAGCGGCGGCAACACCTTCGTTAACGCTGTCGAAATAGACCGGCGTTACGCCACGATAGAGCGCTGTCAGGTTAAGGGTGCGCTCATGGCGGGAGAGGGCGAAAATCGGCAGGCCGGAACTGATACGTGAGGTCATCAGGGCGGTGCGGCCGGATTCGGTCATGGAGATGATAGCGGTTACACCTTTCAGATGGTTGGCCGCGTACATCGCCGACATCGCGATCGCTTCTTCTACGTTGTCGAACTGAATATCCAGGCGGTGTTTAGAAACGTTGATACTTGGGATCTTTTCCGCACCCAGACAAACGCGCGCCATTGCCGCTACGGTTTCAGATGGATACTGACCGGCGGCGGTTTCCGCAGAGAGCATCACGGCATCGGTACCGTCGAGCACGGCGTTAGCGACGTCCATCACTTCCGCGCGGGTTGGCATCGGGTTGGTGATCATCGACTCCATCATCTGCGTGGCGGTGATCACCGCACGGTTCAGCTGACGGGCACGGCGGATCAACGCTTTCTGAATACCGACCAGTTCCGGATCGCCGATTTCAACGCCGAGATCGCCACGGGCCACCATCACGACATCAGAAGCAAGGATCACATCGTCCATCGCGTCCTGATCGCAAACGGCTTCCGCACGCTCGACTTTCGCTACGATCTTCGCGTCGCAACCTGCATCGCGTGCCAGGCGGCGGGCGTAGTTCA
The DNA here is from genome assembly GCA_948099535.1 of Jatropha multifida. Taxonomy (NCBI): domain Eukaryota; kingdom Viridiplantae; phylum Streptophyta; class Magnoliopsida; order Malpighiales; family Euphorbiaceae; genus Jatropha; species Jatropha multifida. Next base: position 2,084 of record CANUEX010213391.1, on the reverse strand, counting down.
GGTCTTCGCCGCAGCGCGGGAAAGAGACAGCCAGATAATCAACGCCGATCAGCGCCGCAGTAACGATATCCGCTTTGTCTTTCTCTGTCAGGGCTTCAGCGGAGAGACCGCCGCCCAGTTTGTTGATGCCTTTGTTGTTGGAGAGCGGCCCGCCGACAGTCACTTCGGTGAACACTTTCATGCCCTGAACTTCGAGCACTTTCAGCTGTACGCGACCATCGTCGAGCAGCAGGATATCACCCGTCACCACATCGGCTGGCAGGCCTTTATAGTCGATGCCGACTTTTTCTTTGTCGCCTTCGCCTTTACCCAGGTTAGCGTCAAGCAGGAATTTATCGCCAACGTTCAGGAAAACTTTGCCTTCCTTGAAGGTGGAAACGCGAATTTTGGGGCCCTGCAAATCGCCAAGGATAGCAACATGACGTCCCAGTTTTGCCGCAATCTCACGCACCTTATCCGCACGTAATTTATGATCTTCAGGTGTTCCGTGTGAGAAGTTCATACGCACCACGTTAGCGCCAGCAGCGATAACCTTCTCAAGGTTGTTATCGCGGTCAGTGGCCGGGCCTAAAGTGGTTACGATTTTGGTCCTGCGAAGCCTTCTGGACATGTAATACTCCGTTGACTGAAACAACTTGGTGTTGCGTGAACATGAATTCGGCCATTTAGCGCCCCGCTGTGAAGGGCAATGCGCCTGACCGAACAGCGTAAGAGGTTACTGCTTTGTTATTAACTATTAGTGGTTATCACTTTTGATAAGTAGCTCCTTATCAAAGCGCGATTCTTTCAGGGCTTCTTTGACTCGCTTCAAGTTATCCCTGAATTTTGCGCCTCGGCGCAAGGTAAAACCGGTGGCCAGCACGTCAATGACGGTCAGTTGCGCAAGTCGGGAAACCATGGGCATATAAATGTCAGTATCTTCCGGTACATCAAGCGTGATAGCAAGCGTAGCCTCGCGCGCAAGCGGCGTACCCGCTGACGTCAGGGCAATGACCATTGCGTCGTTTTCACGCGCCAGTTGCGCAAGTTCAACGAGGTTTTTTGTTCTTCCGGTATGGGAAATCAGCACAACTACGTCATCATCGCTACAATTCATACAACTCATGCGTTGCAGCACGATGTCGTCGGAGTAAATCACCGGTACGTTGAAGCGGAAAAATTTGTTCATGGCGTCGTGCGCAACGGCGGCAGACGAGCCGAGACCGAAAAATGAGATTTTTTTCGCCTGGGTCAACAGATCGACGGCGCGATTGACGGCGGCCATATCCAGCGACTGGCGGACGTGATCGAGGCTGGCCATTGCCGACTCAAAGATTTTTCCGGTATAGGCTTCTACGCTGTCATCTTCGTCAACATTTCGATTAACATAGGGCGTGCCGTTGGCGAGACTTTGCGCGAGATGCAACTTGAAGTCCGGGAAACCACGAGTATCAAGGCTGCGGCAAAAACGGTTCACCGTCGGTTCACTGACATCTGCTTCCTGTGCCAGCGCAGCGATGCTGGAGTGGATGGCCTGGTCCGGAGCGGCGAGGATGACTTCCGCGACCTTCCGTTCGGATTTGCTAAGGTGTTCCAGCCGTGACTGGATTTTTTCCAGCATATTCATGGGTGATAAAGCGCTCATGGTGAAACGATTACACTGATAGATGGAATCGTGATGCGTTTTAAACAGATATTACCCCCGCGGGAAGCAGAAAGGTAAGTGATGATGAGAAATGATGTTGTTTTTTTTCATTACATGATCAGAGTCAGATTTTATCGTCTGTTTCCAGGGCAAATAACCGGCTTTTTCAGGGCGAAAAAACAGATTTTTTGTCACAACAAAATAACGCACGTCCTGACAATGCGTAACAGTTTCGGGAATTACGTAAACGCAGTACAGTGTACTGTAATAAAATTACAACTAAGGCCTGGCTAACGCTCCAGGACAGCCAACTGAGGAGATTGACATGGCGGTAGTACAAACAGCCCAGGCGTGTGACCTGGTCATTTTCGGCGCGAAAGGTGACCTCGCACGCCGGAAGTTGCTGCCTTCACTGTACCAACTGGAAAAAGCGGGGCAGATCCATCCGGATACACGTATC
>CANUEX010213354.1:0-19717 GCA_948099535.1 Jatropha multifida | reverse complement strand
AAGAATGAAGACTCATGTGTATTATAATCTTTTTCTTTTTATTTTATGGTTTTCATGGTGTTCAAATTTAATTGATATGATTTCGATATTGAATTTATATGTATTTAAGTACTTTAAAGCATTTTCGAGACTTACTTTTGGGCTATGTTTTGCTATTTTAAATTGTTGATTATTTAGTACCACTGAGTCTCCCACTCAGCGCGTTGATTTTTATCACGCGCAGATTAGGAGCGGAGGACACCTTTCGGGACCAGAAGAGAGCATCAGAGTAGATACCTCATTTTGGGTAGAATATTTCTTGTATGGTGATTTTGGCATGTATATAAATATTGTAAATTGTGAAGGTTGTAGATATTAAGTTTATTATTAATTAAGAGTTGTGATTAATTAAGTAATGGCTTTTTATTATATTTTGGTGTATAAATGTCAATAATTACTCCTAAAATTGGTTATAACATTGATGATGGTATCTAAATGTAATGGAATAATATTTAGAAGTGCTTGCTAATGATTTGAGTTGAATTGGAGTTTTGGGGTTTGGAGAAGTTATATTGGAAGTGTGTATATTTTCCTTGTGTGGCAAGTAAATTTTTAAGAGAAACTATTGTGAAATTTTCGTTGGAATTTCCTTAAACTTTATTTTTTTAAATTTTTAATTACTTGTCTCCTGATGAAAATCTAACCACTTCTAATATGTGATCTAGAGTTAGTAAGTGAGATAAGGCAGTGCACCGGCATTCTTCAGGCCAAATGACATCATTTTATACCAAAAGGTACCCCATTCTATGATGAACGAAGTCTTTGGCTTATCCGATAGATTGACTGGTACCTAGTTATACCCTGCATAGAGATCTGCGATTGAAATCACACTGGATCCTATCATTCTATCAAAAAGCAGATCGATATGTGGCGGGTTGTTAAATAAAAAAGATAACTCTTCTTGAGGCCTCCGCCAACGTCTTCGGACTCCCTAATGTCACCATCGGCCTTCATGTCCTTATTCGAGAATTTTAACTCAATTCCCTTTTGAAGCTCACGCGGTAATGCGCTGTCAGATGGGCATTCCCCGTCTCTTAGCATCGACTAACCTAGTGCAAGTGTCATTCACATGGAACCTTTCCACTCTTCAACCTTCAAAGTTCTCATTTGAATATTTGCTACTACTAGCAAGATCTGTACTAGCAGATGCTCCGCTCAGGCTCGCGCCCCGGGTTTTGCATCAACCGCCATGCCCTCCTACTCATCCAGGCCTGGCTCTTTCCCCGATGGTCGGGCATAGGTCATGCACTTAAGTGCCACTGAATTTGGGGCTAGTTGATTCAGCAAGTGAGTTGTTACACACTCCTTAGTGAATTTCAACTTCCATGACCATCGTCCTGCTATCTTAATCGACCAACACCCTTTCTGGGTTCTAGGTTAGCATGTAGTTGGGCATTGTATCTCGGCTTTTGGTTCATCCCACATCGCCAGTTTTGTATACCAAAAATGGCCCACTTGGAGCTCTCGATTCCGTTCGCTGAGTCGCACCGTCCTACTTATTTATAGTTTGAGAATATGTCGAGGGCATTGCGCCCCCGTTGCCTCTAATCATTGGCTTTACCTGATAGAACTCATCCTGAGCTCTAGCTATCCTTAGGGAAACTTTGGATAGCTACTAGATAGTTTGATTAGTCTTTCACCCCTATACCTAAGTCAGATGAACGATTTGGACGTCAGTATCGCTGCAGGCCTCCACCAAAGTTTCCTCTAGTTTCGCCCCGCTTAGGCATAGTTCACCATCTTTTGAGTCCCGATAGGCAAGCTCTCACTCGAACCCTTCTTAGAGGATCAAGGTCGATCGACGATGCAACCCTCAGGTGGATCATGCCAGCCAACTTCCTAGCACCTTACGGGTTTACTCGCCTATTGACTCGCACACAAGTTTGACTCCTTAGTCCATGTTTCAAGATGGGCCGAATGGAGAGTCTGTTGGCTGATGCCAGGAGCGCGCAGGTACTGAGGCATGCCCTGAAGGCGTGAGCTGTGGTTCCATGATTGCCGCAATGGCGTCTCCATGGGCGTATCGAAAGCTCAGGCTTAGGCCGCTGTAATGGTCCGCGTTGGTCAGTACCCCGAGCCGATCAGCGGACCGATTTGTCGCTGATCCACATCCGACTGGGGTGCATCACCGGCACCCCGACAATTTCAAGCACTCTTTGACTCTCTTTTTAAAGTCCTTTTCATCTTTCCCTCGTAGTACTTTTTTGCTATCGGTCTCTTGCCCATATTTAGCCTTGGATGAAATTTACTGCTTGATTTAGGATGCATTCCCAAGCAACCCGACTCGCAGATAGCGCCTCATGGTGCGATAGGGTCTGGGCATGATGGGGCTTTAACCCTCTCTGGTGCCTCCTTCTAGGGGACTTGGGCCCGGTTCGTAACTAAGGATGCTTCTCCAGACAACAATTCGAATGCTGGGGGCATTCAATTCTCAAGCTAGGCATTTTCCAGTTCGCTCGCCGTTACTAGGGGAATCCTAGTAAGTTTTTTTTCCTCCACTTATTGATATGCATAAACTCAGCGGGTAATCCCGCCTGACCCGGGGTCACGTTGGTAGCGTGCCATTAGGGACGCGTAGGGGTCTCACTGTTCTGAGGCACACATCTGAGCATGACCGTGTCTGAGGGTCTTATAATCACCGATTGTCATGGCGTTCGCAGCCAGGGACTAGGCTTTTGGTCCAACTGCGATTGATCAGCGCACAGGAGGCCAAAACCTACTCCATGATGGGGTGGGAGAGACATTGCATGACACCCAGGCAGACGTGCCCTCAACCAAAAGGCTTCGGGCGCAACTTGAGTTTAAAGTCTCAATGGTTCATGGGATTTTGCAATTCACACCTAATATCACATTTCGCTGCATTATTCGTCAATATAAGAGCCAAGATATCTGTTGCCGAGAGTCATTTTATTTATAGACAGAGGACGATGCAGCTTGTCAGCTCCCATTTCTGGGGCCGTCGTGTGCGTGCCCTTCTCCTTTCGTGTTTCCATGGCACGTCTTGCGCCAGGGTTTGTTCAAGGACTAGGTTGAGCTTACGAGAAGGGCCAAGGTGAATCCTAGTAGCACCGGATGCAACCTTTAGGCTCGCACAGGGCTCGAAGCCCCTAGGCTCACCCTTGCGTGTATAGATGTGTTCGAGGGTCATTCTACTGTGCAGGTTTCAATAATGATCCTTCCGCAGGTTTACCTATAGAAACCTTATTACAACTTCTCCTTCCTCTAAATGATAAGGTTCAGTGGACTTCTCGCGACGTCACCTGAGGTGAACCGCCCACGTCGCCACGATCCAAACACTTCACCAGACCATTCAATTGGTAGGAGCAACGGCCAGTGTGTACAAAGGGCAGGGACATAGTCAACGTGAGCTGATGACTCACGCTTACTAGGAATTCCTCATTGAAGACCAACAATTGCAATGATCTATCCCCATCACGATGAAATTTCAAAGATTACTTGAGCCTGTCAGCCAAGGCTATAAACTCATTGAATACATCAGTGAGCACGCATGCGGCCCAGAACATCTAAGGGTATCACAGACCTGTTATTGCCTCAAATTTCCTTGGCCTACAAGGCCATAGTCCCTCTAAGAAGCTAGCTGCGAAGGGTCACTTGCGCATAGCTAGTTAGATCTCGTTCGTTAACTGAATTAACTACACAAATTGCTCCACCAACTAAGAATGGCCATGCACCACCACTAATAGAATCAAGAAAGAGCTCTCAATTTGTCAATCCTTACTATGTCTGGACCTAGTAAGTTTCCTCATGTTGAGTCAAATTAAGCTGCAGGTGCCACTCCTAGTGGTGCCCTTCAATCACTCCTGGTGGTGCCAACCCAAAGAATTTAATTTCTCATAAGGTCCCGGAAATTCCTAAAAGCAACATCCGTCGATCCCTGGTCGGCATCGTTTATGGTTGAGACTAGGACAATATCTGATCGTCTTCGAGCCCCTAACTTTCATTCTTGATTAATGAAAACATCCTTAGCAAATGCTTTCACAGTTGTTTGTCATTCATAAATCCAAGAATTTCACCTCTAACTATGAAATACGAATGCCCCCGACTGTCCCTGTTAATCATTACTCCAATCTCGATGGCCAACATAATAGGATCGAAATCCTGTGATGTTATCCCATACTAATGTATACAAAGCGTAGGCTTTCCTTGAGCACTTAAATTTCTTCAAAGTAACAGTGTCGGAGGCACGACCCATCCAGTTAAGGACAGGAGCGCATCGCTGGTAGAAAGGACGAGCGATAGGTGCACACCACGAGGTGGACCGATCAACCCAACCCAAGGTCCAGCTACAAGCTTTTTAACTACAATAGCTTAAATATACGCTTTTGGAGCTGGAATTACCGCAGCTGCTGGCACCAAACTTGCCCTCTAATGGATCCTCATTAAGGGATTTAGATTAATTATCAAACTCATTGAGCTCGATATTATTATTTATTGTCATTATCTCCCTATGTAAAGATTGGGTAATTTGTGCACCTGCTGCCTTCCTTGGATGTGGTAGCCATTTCTCAGGCTCTCTCTCTGGAATCAAACCCTAATTCTTCGCCACCCGTCACCACCATGGTAGGCCTCTATCCTACCATCGAAATTTGATAGGGTAGAAATTTGAATGATGCATCGCCGACACAATGGCAGTAGGATCCGTGGAGTTATCATGAATCATCAGAGCAATGGACAGAGCCTGCGTCGACCTTTTATCTAATAAATGCATCCCTTCTAGAAGTCATAGTTTGGTGCACATATTAGCTCTAGAATTACTACGGTTATCCAAGTTGCAGATACCATAAAAAAAACTATAACTGATTTAATGAGCCATTCACAATTTCACAGTTTGAATTAGTTCATACTTACACATGAATGGCTTAATCTTTGAGACAAATATATGAATACTGGTAGGATCAACCAGGTAGCATTCCTTCACGACGTTGTTGCCCGTATGAACCCACCTTACTCGCGGTGAGGCAGCATGAATAAGGCTCAAAACGGGTGCGTCCATCCTTCTTAGAGACATTAATTGGGCCAATGGAGGGCATACGTTCACACCTTCCGCCCACATAACATTCCGCATTCGAAAGCATGAGCAGGCAATTCATGGGCCATAGCAGTCAAGTCGATGTGCTTGGAACACGAATGCCACTGTGAGGTCCACCCCATGCACATGGGATGCATGGGCTAAAATGAAAATGAACAATCCAAATTTTACTCCCATGGGTACACCACACAGGAACCCATGACCTTGCCTCGAGAAAAGAAATTAAAACTCCAGTCGTGAGAGAGGAGGACGATGAGATCGGCAATTTGTTGCACCAACAAGGATGCTGCTACCCAAACATCCAAACTACTACTCATGTGCCCTTAATGTCTGCTAAGCCACAACAAAACTCAACGAATGACGACTCAATAGGCCGAGGCCGGGAATCACCGCCACACTGAGCTAAGCCATAGCCTGCATCGTGGAGCGCGATCGAGAAATGTGTCTTGGGGCGAACGGGGGGCAGGGTCCATCGAATTGCATGCCCACACTAACTCATGCCCTCAATGCTGACTATGACGAACCAAACCCAATGTAATAACGACTCAATCAGCCAAGATCGAGATTCGGCATAACACCAAGTCAATCCCAACACGCACCGTTAAAAGCACCCGCGAGCAATGGGTATGGAAGGGTCCATTGAGTTCCATGCCCACACTCTCCTGTGCCTGTAACATTGATTGTGCCGGACAAAACTCGATGCAAAGACCACTTCATTAGCAAAGACCGAGAATCGGCGCCATGCCGAGTCATGCCCAACATGCACCATTAAGAGCACTAGCAAGCAATGGGAATGTAAGGGTCCATCAAGTGCCATGCCCACTTTTCACCTGTACCAATAACGTTGACTAAGCCAGACCAAACTCGACACAATGACAACTCAATTGGTCGAGACCAAGAATCAGCGCCATGCAAAGCCAGGCGCAACATGCACTGTTAATAGCGTGGGTAAGCAATGGGCATGTAAGGGTCCATTGAGTGCCATGCCCACTTCTCACCCACACCATTGACGTTGACTAGCTAGGCCAAAGCTGACACAATGATGACTCGATCGGCTAAGATCGAGAATCGGTGCCATGCCAAGCTAGGCTCGACACACACCGTTAATAGCGTGGGTGAGCAATGGGCATGGAAGGGTCCATCGAGTGCCATGCCCATTGCTCACCCTTGCTATTTACATTGACTAGCCAGGCCAAACCTGATGCAACGATGACCCGATTGGCCGAGATTGAGAATCGGTGCCACGCCAAGCTAGGCCTAACATGGATCATTGATTGAGCCAGGCCAAACCAGATGCAATGATGACTCAATCAGCCGAGACTGAGAAGAGACTGAGAATCAATGCCACTCCAAGTCAGGCCTAACACGCACCGTTGATAGCATGGGTGAGCAATGGGCATGGAGGGGAGGAAGGGGGAGACGATGGCGCGCCTAGCTCGCCTCCCACTGCTCACATCCGCCCTTGATTTAACAGAGCCAGCCAAAACCCAACTAACGATGACTCGATCGGCTGAGATCGAGAATCGGTGCCACACTAAGTTTTGCCTAGCATGTACCGTCAAGGGCACGAGTGAGCAGCGAGGGGGTATGAGTTGGGCAAATTGCATGCCTAGGCAGACCATTCGCACACCTCATATATATAGAAAATAAAACAAATCTGTGTGTAGCATAAAGAAACATTACTATATCCCATCCATCACTCCCCCATAAAATTTTAGGATAATTGCAATTTTAATGTATGAACTTTGTAGTTTTTTCTATTTTAGTGTATAAACAAAAAAAGTTAAAAATTTAGTGAATGAACTATTAATTTTTTAACAATTAAGTGGATTTTTCACACGTGGATAGCCGAAAATCCTTGTAGGATGATATGGGCCCACTTATTCACTTGGTCTTTATTTAGTCAGTGCCAAATAGGAAGCCATGTGGCAATCCATGTGGATTGCACTAACTAATAATGGAAAATGACAAACCTACCCCAACCTTCTCCTTAGAACTCACACATTCTCCTTCTCTCTCAATCCGTCTCTATTATCTCCAATGGCGAAAACCCAGGAGCCTAAGGAAATAAAACTTGTGAAAATATCATATGCCATCTCTATTATCTCCAATGGCAAAACCCTAAAAGCCCAAGAAAATAAAATTGTTAAAAATATCAAATGCTAATTCCAAAGGAAACCCCTTCAAAAATCCAATTTCTTTAAACCTAAAAGTGAAACTTTCGCCTCATCACCCTCTGCTGCCACCAACACCGTCACCAGTAATGGTCCTCACAAAAATACTCAAACGGATTAGTCTTGGCTCCTCTATTTTCTCTTCTCTCTCTCTCTCTCTTTATCTCTTCCTAATTAATCCTCTCTCTTTCTCTCCTCTTTTCTTAATTAAAACTAATAATGCTTATTGGTTTGATTTTTTTATGTTTTAGATTCTTTCATTACACAAGTACCATATCCAGCGGATCTTATAATATCAGTTCAGTGCACTCTAATTTTTCCTGTTTCTTCTTCTTCTTCTCTTCTTCTTCTTGAATCATGGTTTATTTGTGTTTTTTGAAGCATTATTTTCAGTTCTTATGTTGGTTGTGGATTGATATTTATTTGCTTTGAATTTTTATGGTGAGATTTGGGTTAGGATATAAATAGAAAAGAGAAAAGGATTTTTTATGGGGGATTTTGTGCTGTAATGGTAAAGAAGGAAAATATGTACCCTTGAATTCTTTATAGGTTTTATTGTTGATCAATTAGCTCACAATATAGATAAATTTAATCAAGTTTTGCAGCAAATACAAGGCAAATGATGTGATTATGATTTTTGAACTACAAAACCAGCATCTTTTGGGAATCTAACCGTTGGAGTTAGTGTTGGAGTGAATGAGGAGTAGAGAACAAGGTAGGGGTAGGTTTGTCATTTTTCATTATTAGTTAGTGCAATCCACGTGGATTCCTATTTGGCGCTGACTAAACAAAGACCAAGTGAATAAGTGGGGTCATATCATCCTATAAGGATTTTCAGCTATCCACGTGTGCAAAATCCACTTAATTGTTAAAAAATTAATAGTTCATTCACTAAATTGTTAACTTTTTCCATTCATACACAAAAATTATAATTATCCCTAAAATTGTATATCATTAGGCACCTTTGGTCGTGAAATTTTGGGAGCCATCATGAAAAAGGACAAAGAATTTAATGGGGTGCCCTTGGTCCCGAGGTTCGGTGAGGAGGGTGGTCAAATAAAAATTTTATCGAAAATGCCCATAGAGGGGGTTAAAAATTCTTAAAAAATGGAAATCTCAACCGGTGGCCACGGGTTTTTGCAAGTGACCCTAGAATATAATTATGGAATTATTGGAGTGGTCGTTGGTCAAGTCTTTGCTAGAAAGGGGTAGTTTTTTGGTTGAAAATGCACCCCCGGGGGGGGGGAGATAAAAAATTCATAAAAAATTAAAATGCCACCCAATGTCCATGGTTTTTTGCAAGGGAAACTTAAATATCATTATAGAATTATTAGGGTGGTTAGCGGCTGTCTATTTATGTGAGAACATGAGGAACGGCCATCCCGTAGGTCGAGACCGAGCTGGGGTCTAGGTTTTTTTTTTGGAATCATTTTCCTTTTTGGGCACTGATCCCCTTCATGTATGGGTAACATCTATCAATGGTGCTAATTTGAGGGGAAAAGCCCAAAGTCGTCGGGAGATAGCCCAAGTTAGCTTGGATGGCCCTGGTGAAGCGAATAACCTTGAAGGCTCCGGCGAATCGGGCGCTGAGATTTATATCAGTGCATTCTATAGTTCTAGGGAACCTGGTCTACAGTGTCAGCCGGGCATGAAAAGCCCCCAGTGTGGAGATATTGAAGTTGAAGAGCCATTTCATAGGCTAGGGACTGTAGTTTTTATGGATCATTTTGGCTTTTCAGCATTACTACCTTTCATGCATGGGTAACATCTATGAATGATACGAAGTTGAGGGCAAAAGCTCATAGTCGCCAGGAGCCCGACTTGTTCGGGGCATAGCTCAGGTTTAGCTTCGATGGTCTTAGCGAAGCGAATGGCCCAGTGGCTCCGGTCAATCGAGGGTCGAGATTGATATGGGTGCCTTCTATAGGACTGAGGAACCAAGGTTGCAGTGCCGACCGGGCTAAAAAATCACCCACTGCAGAGATATTGAAGCCAGAGGGCCGTTTCATAGGCCGAGAACTGAGCTAGGGATTGTAGTTTTTTCGAATCATTTTGGATTTTTGGCATTACTACCCTTCATATATGCGTAACATCTATGAATGGTATGAATTTAAGGGAAAAAGCTCACAGTTTTTGGGAGCTCGACGTGTTCCAGGCTAGCTCAAGTTAGCTTGGATGGCCTTGGTGAAGCGAACGACCCTAGAGGATCAGGCGAATTAGGGGTCAGCATCGATGTGGGTGCCTTCTATAGGTCCAGCAAACCTGGGCCGAACTGTCTGTCAGGCTCGAAAAGCCCATGGTGCGAAGATATTGAAGCTAGAGGTCTATTTCATAGGCCTAGAACTGAGCTGGGGCCTACAGTTTTTTCAAATGGTTTTTATTTTTTGGCATTACTGCCCTTCATGTACGGGTAACATCTATCAAAGGTGCAAATTTGTGGGCAAAAGCTCATAGTCGCCGGGAGCCCGATGTGTTTGGGGCTAGCTCAAGTGAGCTTGGATGGCCTTGACGAAGCGAACGACCCCAGAAACTTAGGCAAATCAGGGGCCGAGATCTATGTGGGTGCCTTCTATAGGCATTGGGAACCCAGGCTGGAGTGTGAGCGAGGCTCAAAAAGCCCCTGGTGCGGAGGTATTGAAGTTAGAGGTCCGTTTCATAGTCTTTGAATCGAGCCGAGGTCTATGATTTTTTTGAATCATTTTGGTTTTCTGGTATTATTGCCCTTCATGTATGAATTACATCTATCAATAGTACAAATTTGAGGGCAAAAGCTCATAGTCGCCGAGACCCCAATGTGTTCGGGGGCTAGCTCAATTAAGCTTGGATGGCCTTAGTGAAGCGAATGTCCCCGGAGGCTTTTACGAATCGGGGATCGGGTTCGATATGGGTTCCTTTGATAGGTCTAGGGAACATTAACACCGAGCGTGGAAGGCGCTCGGTCCTCTAGATTTTCATGGGCCACCGGGGGCACACTAGACACCGAGTGGGATCGTGCTCTTCATAGGTCAGGACCCGAGCCAGGGTTTAGGATTTTTTTTAGTCCTTTTTCATGTTCATCACTAGTTCCCTTCATGTATGGTTGAAATCTCCCAATGGTGCGAATTTGAGAGTGAAAGCTCATAGTCGTTAAGAGCCCGATGTGTTCGGAGACTGGGTCAAGTTAGCTCGGATGGCCTTGGAGAAGCAAAGGGCCCTGGATGCTCCGGCTGATTGGGGGTCAGCATTGGTGTGAATGTCTTCTATAGGTCCGGTGAAGCCGAACCGGAGTGTCGGTCAGGCTTAAAAGGCCTCCAGTGTAGAGATATTAAAGCAGGAGGGTTGTTTCATAGGCTAGGAACCGGGTCGGGGACTGTAGTTTTTTCAAATCATTTTGGACTTTTGGCATTATTCCCCTTCATGTTTGGGTAACATCTACCTATGAATTTGAGGGCAAAAGCTCACAGTCGCTAGGACCCTGACGTGTTCAGGGGCTAACTCAAGTTACCTTGGATGGCCTTAGCGAAGCGAATGGCCTGGGAGGCTCCAGCGAATCGAGGGTTGGGATCGATGTAAATGCCTTCTATAGGTCCGGGGAACACTTGCTGAAGATTCGACCGGGTTTGAAAAGCTCCTTGTGCGGAGATATTGAAGCCGGATAGCCGTTTCATAAACTAGGAATTAAGCAGGGGACTGCAATTTTTCCAATTGTTTTGGATTTTCGACAGTAGTCCCCTTCATGTATGGGTAACATCTACCAATGGTGTGAATTTGAGGGCAGAAGCTCACAGTCGTCGAGTGCCTGACGTGTTCAGGGGTTAGCTTAACTTAGCTTAGATGGCCTTGGCGAAGCGAATGGCCCCAGATGCTCTGGCTAATCAACGATCGAGATCAGTATGGATGCCTTCTATAGGTCTAGTGAACCTGAGCCGAAGTGTTAGTCAGGCTTTAAGGGCACCCAGTGCTGAGATATTAAAGCCAGATGGCTGTTTCATAAGTTGGGAACCAAGCCGGGGACTGCCATTTTTTCAAATCATTTTGGGTTTTTGGCATTACTGCCGTTCATGTATGGGTAACATCTATCAATTGTGCGAATTTGAGAGCAAAAGCTCATAGTTACTAAGGGCCCTTCGTGTTCGGGGACTAACTCAAGTTAGTTTGGATGGCCTTCGAGAAGCGAATGGGCCTGGATGCTCCGGCTAATCAGGGGCCGGGATTGGTATGGATGCCTTCCATAGGTCTTGGAAACTCGATTTGGAGTGTTGGCCGGGCTTGAAAGGCCCCCGGTGAAGAGATATTGAAGCCAGATGGCCATTTCATAGGTCGGGAACCAAGCCGGGGATTGCCGTTTTTTCAAATCATTTCGCTTTTTTGGCATTAGTCCACGGGAATTGAGAATCGGTGCCACACCAAGTTCTGCCTGACACGTAACATCAAGGGCGCGGGTGAGTAGTGGAGGTGCATGGGTTGGGCAAATGGCACGCCTAGGCACACCATTCGCCCACCCCATTATATAGAAAATAAAAAAAAACTAGGTGTAGCATAAGGAAACATTGCTAAATCCCAACTATCACTCCCCCATAAAATTTTATTTCGGGCACCTTTGGCTATGAAATTTTGGGAGCCATCATAAAAAAGGTAAAGAATTCAATGGGGTACCCTTGGTCCTGAGATATAGTCCGGAGGGTGGTCAAATAAAAATTTTGATGAAAATGCCCCTAGAGGGGGTTAAAAATCGGTAAAAAATGGAAATATCACCTGAAGGCCATGATTTTTTATGGGTGACCCTATAATATAATTATGGAATTATTGGAGTGGTCTCCAGTCAATGCTTTGAGGAAAAGGGGCGATTTTTTGGTTGAAAATGCCCCCGGAGGAGGTAAAAAATCCATAAAAAATGAAAATGTCATATGATGGCCACGATTTTCTATGCGGAATGTTTAAATATCATTATGGAATTATTGTTGTGGCTGCCGATCAACTGTTTGTGTGAGAGCATGAGGAACGGCCGTTTCATAGGCAGGGACCCGAGCCGAGGTCTGGGATTTCTCTTCAAATCATTTTGTGGGTTTGGGATTAGTCTCCTTCATGTATGGGTGAAATCTACCAATGGTGCAAATTTGAGAGGAAAAGCTCATAATCGCCGGGAGCCTGACGTGTTCGGGAGCTAGCTCAAGTTAGCTTGGATGGCCTAGGCAAAGTGAATGGCCTAGGATGCTTCGGTTAATTGGGGGCCGAGAGAGGTCTAGGAACCAAAGCCGGAGTGTCGGCCGAGCTTGAAAGCACCCAGTACGGAGATATTGAAGCCAGAGGGCCAGTTCATAGGCCGAGAACTAAATCGGTGACTGCAGTTTTTTCAAACCATTTTGGATTTTCAGCATTAGTCCCCATCACATATGGGTAACATCTACCAATGGTACAAATTTGAGGGCAAAAGCTCCCAATCGTTGGGAGCTCGACGTGTTCGGGGGCCAGCTCAAGTTAGCTTGGATGGCATTGGCAAAGCGAGTGTCCTCGAATGCTTTGGCTAATAGAGGGTCGAGATTGATATGGATTGCCTTCTATAGGTCCAGGGAACCCGAGCTGGAGTGTCAGTCGAGATTGAAAAGCCCCGGTGAAGACATATTAAAGTTAGAGGGTCATTTCATAGGTTAGGAACCGAGCCGAGGACTGCAATTTTTTTGAATCATTTTTTATTTTTGGCATTAGTCCCCTTCATGTATGGGTAACATCTACCAATGGTGAGAATTTGAGGGCAGAAGCTCACAGTCGTCGGGTGCCCGACGTGTTCGGGGGTTGGCTCAAGTTAGCTTGGATGGCCTTGGTCAAGCGAATGGCCCTTGAGCCTCCTGCGTATCAAGAGCCGAGATCGGTATGGGTAACCCGAGCCGGAGTGCTGGCCAGGATAAAAAAGCCTCTAGTATAGAGATATTGAAGCTGGATGGCCATTTCATAGGCTAGGAACCGAGCCGAGGACTACACTTTTTTTGAATCCTTTTGCTTTTTCAGCGTTAGTCCCCTTCTTCTCCAAGTAACAATTACAAATGGTGTGAATTTGAGGGCAAAAGCTCACAGTCGCCAGGAGCCTGACTTGTTCGAGGGCTAGCTCATGTTAGCTTGGGATGGCCTCAGCGAAGTGAATGGCTTGGGAGGCTCCTACGAATTGAGGGTTGGGATCAATATGCATGCCTTCCATAGGTCCATGGAACCCAGACCGTAGTGACGACTAGGCTCGAAAAGCCCTCAGTGTGGAGATATTAAAGCCGGAGTGTCGTTTAATAGGCTAAGAATCGAGCCAAAGGCTTTAGTTTTTTTGAATCATTTTGATTTTTTTACGTTACTACCCTTCATGCATGGATAACATCCATCAATGGTTCAAATTTGAGGGTAAGAGCTCACAATTGTCGAGAGCTCGATGCGTTCGGGGGCTAGCTAAAGTTAGCTTCGATGGCCTTGATGAAGCGAATGCCCCATAGGCTCTACCGAATCAGGGGCCGAGATCGATATGGGTGCCTTCTATAGGTCTGGGGAACCCGGGACGGAGTGCCGACTGGGCTTAAAAAGCCCTTGATGTAGCGATATTGAAGGATACGACTGTAATGGGCATGGGAGTGGTAGCCAGGGATAAACCTCTGTTTGGCGCATGGGAGACCTTAGCTGCCTAGGTGTAAACCTCTATTTGGTGTGTGGCATGACTGCGTGGGCCTGCGCACTTGACTTGTGGCACCCACGCCAGCCCAGCGCAGTGATAAACCTCCACTGGACGTGTAGCGTGCCTGTGGGCTGCCTTCACCCAGCATAATGATAAACCTCCACTGGGCGTGCGGCGTGCCTGCGGGCTCCCTACGCCTAGCACTGCGATAAACCTTTGATGGGCGTGTGGTGCGCCAACAGCTTATCAAAAGAGCTCTATTGGGTTTGCGGTGCGCCAGTAGACCGCGCACTGCCCAGCCTTGCGATAAACCTCTATTAGGCGTGCGGTTTGCCAGTAGCCCACTCTACCTAGGCCAAAGCACTATCCTGCCTAGCATAAAACTCTACTACGTGTGTAGTGTACCAATAGCCCGCGCTCTGGCCAGCCCTACCTCTTGCCTGGGCATTAGCCAACCCTGTGATGAACCTCCATTTGGCTTGCGGCATGCCTACCTGTGCGCTGCCCTGCAATAAACCTCCTTTTGAGCATGGAGGGCCAATATTAGGCACACCACGCAGCTCACCTGTGGAGGCCGATAGGCCAAAACTACGGTAGGACCATCGAATATCCCCCGGCCTCGTGCCTTTGTCATTTTTTATGGTTTTTTGATAAATGGGAAGTATGACTCGACATTAGTCATTTTTTATGCATTACGTGCCTTAGTCATTTCGATGGAATTATGACATTTTTCGATACATGGGCAGCGTCCCTTAGCCTTGGTCAATTTTTATGCATCTTGCCTCGCCCTTAGTCATTTTGTATGCTTTACATGTGCTCGCCCTCTATCAAATGGGCGCATTCGGGGGTGGCTAAACCTCCGCTCTACTGGTGGGCGAGTTAATTACTTGGAGTTCGGAGGTAGAGGGATGAATCGGAGCGATAAAAGGGCTGAATCTCAGTGGATCGTGGCAGCAAGGCCACTTTACCACTTAATAGAGTCATAGTTACTCCTGCCGTTTACGCGCGCTTGGTTGAATTTCTTCACTTTGACATTCAGAGCACTAGGCAGAAATCACATTGCATGAGCATCCGCAGGGACCATTGCAATGCTTTCTTTTAATTAAACAGTTGGATTCCCCTTGTCCGTACCAATTTTGAGTCGATTGTTCTATGCTCGAGGAAGACCCCCGGAAGGGCCATTCCCAATCCGTCACTTGGCCGGCACGCGGTGACCCGCTCTCACCACCGGAGCAACTCGAGTATTCTACCGACAGTCGATGGGTTAAGGATTGGGAACCCCAGGCCCAGCCATCAGGGCTAATCCTTTTCCCGAGGTTAGGGATCCATTTTGCCGACTTCCCTTGCCTACATTGTTCCATAGACCAGAGGCTGTTCACCTTGCAGACCTGATGTGGTTATGAGTATGACCAACCATGGAGGCATTCGGTCTTCTTGATTTTCATGGGTCCTTGGGGGCGCATCAGACACCGCACAACGTAAGGCGCTCTTCCAGCAACAGGGCCGTACCTCCCACTGAGTCGTTTCCAGGGTACGCGAGCTGTTAAAAGGAAAAGATAACTCTTCCTGAGGCCCCCTGCTGATGTCTCTGGAGTCCATAATGTCGTTGTCAGCCTTCACATCCCGGTTCAAAAATTTTAACCCGATTCCCTTTTAAAGCTTGCACGGGAACGCGCTGTCGAACAGGGTTCCACCGTCTCTTAGGATCGACTAACCCATGTGCGAGTTCTGTTCACATGAAACCTTTCCCCTTATCGACCTTCAAAGTTCTCATTTGATTATTTGCTACTACCACCAAGATCTGCACCGACGGTCGCTCCGCCTGGGCTTGCAGCCCGGGTTTTGCAACGATTGCCGCGTGCTCCTACTCATTGGGGCCTAGCTCTTGCCCTGACGACCAGGTATAGGTCGTGCACTTAAGTGCCATCCATTTTCGGGGCTAGTTTGTTCAGCAGGTGAGTTGTTACACACTCCTTAGTGGATTTCGACTTCCATTGTAACATCCCTATTCCGTCTTGTAGGACTAGACAGTGATGTCACATTCTGTGCCAAAAACACATACTGATTTGCTTATTGATTTAATATGATTTTAAATTAACAAAATATTTAACTAAAGAAAAGAATATAATTCATAATATATTAGAAAATTTATTAATGACATTTTTTTTTATTTTATAACATTGATAACTATTTAAACACCATACAAAGATATCTGTATTTAAAATATTAATTCCTTTGTAGAACTTTTAATAATAAAAATAAAATAATCAAATTGAATTGTAAAATAGTCTATCAATTAAAACCCAAGATAAGTTTAGTATTAAATGTTAATTTCCAAACCGCTACTTACACACTCAACAAATAATTAATACTTATACTACATTCCAAATTCTTACTATATACTTAAATCTAGTGTTGGTTTACCGAATCACCTCAACTTATGTTATCTCCAACCTGCGCGTGAGAAAACTCATCGCGCTGAGTATAAAACTCATTGGTGCTATTTATAATTTAAATCAAATAATAATTTTAGGAACATAAATTTTGAAGAGATTTCCTTTATTATAAACATTTATATGCAAACGTTAATAATCATTTTTATCATTGTATTAAATATTTATCTTTAACTGAATATTCAAAACATTTCAAAATCCATTCCTCAAATTAATATAATATAAACCTGCTAACTACCAATACCACATATTCCTTTAATTTAAAAACATACAACAATCCAGATCATATAACAAAACTTATTATCTTAATTTTCTAAAAAACAAATTCTTACATATGGGGCTCAGATACACTTAGGAGAAATTGAAGTAGATAAGATTTCAGAATAACTGAATCACATATTTGTGGCCTGTGAAACTGCCACCACACAGAATAATAAGCACGTCCGCTTATTCAGAAGGCTTGATAAGCCTAGCATATGATCATAGCTTTCACATAACAGAATGGCCTGATAAGCCGAGCATGCTCATGTACTGAAATAAATCAGATCATACAACACATTCACCATTTGTTGATTAGAGTTTGGATGAGTCCCAAAAAGTATGTTCTTTCGGGCAAGGGCAAGGCCCATTCTCCCCATTTTCTATAAATAGGGGAGGAGGTGACCCCATTTGTCACATTTGCTCCCTGTTCTCTTCGTATACTTGGTTGCCATGAGTTGTCAATCACCAAACACCTCCTATTCTCCGCTTAGCAACTCTAAATGCTTCTCACCTTTTGCTGTGCACTAGGTAAGTGGAGCAAGAATGGGGCCCACCATTACCCCCGAGGCTAGAGGCTGGTTAAGGAACGACAATTATTGCAGTCCTTGATTTCCTTAGTAACGAGATACAGCGAGCAAGATATGTTACTCGCCATGGCATGGCCGCCCTTATGCTGCCGGATGAGGTCCCTAACTATTGGCTGGTCCATCCATAAGGCTTTTCGATATATCATTCATGCACCCTTCTTCTTTTTCCTTTTTTTTAGATGGCATGTCTTGCTTATGCAGGCTTTTTCTGGCTGGTGTGAGGGAACTACTCTCCTGGTGGGTTAGCTCCGAGGGGCTCTGGTTGAGGGCTTAACCCATGAGAGCTTCTTGGGGGACCATGATCGGACACTATGAGGTGATCTGAGGCATCGTTGAGTTTATGGACTACCGCTCGTTACTTTTTATGTAGACTGTAGGTGTAGCCCAAGTAGTCTAGGGACTAACTCTTATGATATTTTTTGGGTTGGTGCTGCTCTAATAGCAACACCTTCTTTTGTAAAGTTCTAATTACAACTTTTGTTAATAAAATATTTCCCCTTTCATTCATAGAATTTTTTGTTCAATTCTTACATGTTACCTCTGCTTATCATATGTGTTTACACTGAATGTTTGACCCTGTGTTTGCGTTGGTCGCCTGTATGTGAGTGCTGCAATGATTGCTTATTCTTGGTTAGCCTAGGTGAGGATTGCCATGTTTTAATAAATCGTTGCCAGTTGCCCTGTTTTGCATGAATTAGTGATGATTGCCCTATTTTTGAGTGTTTTGGTGCTAGATGCCCAGTTATCAATCCGATGGCACTGATTGCCCTGTTTATTGGATTGTTTTGGCATTCGTCGCCCTATTTTGCTGTTTCAATGCTAGTTGCCCTATTTGATGGGTTTTCTTGGCACTGGTCACACTATTTTGTGACTGAACTGTTCTAGCATTAATCGCCCTATCAAATCTGGTGGCACTAACTGGTCGCCCTGTTTTATTACTGCTTTGGCGTTGGCTGCCCTATTTGGAGTCCAGTGACACTAATTGCCCTATTTTTCAGATTTTCCTAGTGTTGGTCGCGCTGTTTTGAGTGTCTTGGTGTTGATCGCCCTGTTTTGAGATGGTGGCAATGATTGCCCTATTTTTTGGATTATTTTCACACTAGTCACCCGTTTTTGAGTGTCATGGCACTGACAACCCTATTTGAGTCTGATGGCATTGATTGCCCTATTGTGTGTGCATTGACATTGATCACCTGTACATGAATGTTTCGGCACTGGTCGCCTTGTTTCGCTATTTCGGCACTTGTCACCCTGTTTAATGGGTTTTCTTGGCACTAGTCTCCCTATTTTCTGACTGAACTATTCTGATTGTGAATTTTCACATTGAATTACATGTCCTATTGAATTTTGCACTGAACTGCCTGTTTCTTTTTGGACATTATTTGACCTAAAAATTATGGTTAGTTTTAAGCAAAAGTAACTATGCATGATGTGTGACATGCCACTTCTGATTGTCTGGCTTAATTTTTGAGAGAGGGTGTTTGTGGAAAATCCAGGCTTGGCCTACCAATATTTGCTTTGGAAAATGACATTTTTGGTTATATTCTAATTTTCTTCTCTCTTTTTTTTCACCCCTTTTTCTCTCTCCCTTTTTTGTGGACAAATCAGCGCCGGGCTGTTGAAAATGGCACCGTAGTCCTCCAAAATGGTGTCGTTTTGGCACTTTGTATAGACCAAAATTGCACCGTTTTAGGGCTGATCGGCTGGCACGCCCTGGGGGTGGATTGTGACGCCCTAAAATTTCAGATCTTAAAATGATATTATTTGGACGAGTTATGAATGGTATCAAAACGAGAGGAAAATAATATTTTATTTAGACCCAATAATAATATTGAGCATAATTAATATTTGTGGAGTTAATTAGACTTTATGTGATTAGTCTTAATTAATTAAAGTTAAGATATAAATTTTTCATGACAAAGTAAGTAATAAATTATTAATGAATAGTAGTTTATTGATCTATGGATAGTACCATCAGTCCGAGAATGGGTATTATTTCAGTCTGGAAAAACTACTATGCATGTCTAATACTTGATTTAATATTTTTGGAGCATGTTTGCATATGTTAAGTGGGTGGAAAATATTTCATGAATATTTTTGGAGAATTTAAGTATTTAATGAATAGTATTTTCTAGTGTAGTATATTAAGAAATAATTGAGGAGTTATTTTTATGGAGATAATTTAATAAATTGGTGGAGTTAAATAATAATTAGAGGATAAGTATTTGATGAATATTTAGAGCCCTTGGATGAGAATACTAGAGACTTAATCCTAGCCATCGATATGACATAAAATGAAGTAGCCAAGTTTGACTTTGCTACTTAAAATCTGCAACTTATCCAAAACACTATTCTCTCTTCTTCTTCTTCCTCCTCCATTTTTGTTAAATTTCTCTACCTCTAAACTACCTTAAAATTGATGAATTAAACCAAAGTTTAGTGATTAAACCTTAAGAATTAAGTAAAAGAAGTGGTAATTGAAGCCCCTAAGCAAAGGAATTGGAGTTTACTACCTAAGTAAGTAA
>CANUEX010213340.1:0-23802 GCA_948099535.1 Jatropha multifida | reverse complement strand
AATAATCTGCTATAATCATGATATATAACACATAAGGTAAAGTAAAAAGACTTAATATATTGCCAAAATATTGTTTGGATACAAAATGTGTATGGATGCCTTTTATCAATGACTAAATATTGATAATATTACATCCATTAGTTGTGTTAGTATAGACCAAATTCACATATCCCCTACTGTACCTATGATCCAACTATATACCAAAAAAAAAGCTGCTACTCTTGAAGTCTAAAATTAATTTGCAATTTCATTGCACAATCACAAAAACCAAAAGCAACATGTACAATACTATATCTTCTATGCAAACATCAAAGTTGATAGCATGTGCAAAAAATTTCATTAGCTGTCAACTGCAAATTTTTCCTTAGAAGTCTCAAAATACTACATGTCTAATTATCACACTCCTGACTTGGTTGGGGAGGAAGCTGACTTGAGTTTACAGCATACTCCACATGTTGTTCTTGGGCTTGGGTTGTGGGTGGAGCATTTCTAAACTAAGTATTTTCTTTTTCCTAACTACCCTGCATTTTTTCATGGCTGCATCAGCAATTTCCTGTCTTCCACTAACATATCTCGCCTTGTTAGATCCAGACATCTGCAACAATAATCATTTATAGTTAACAATAATACAACACAGCACATGTTCCTCTCAATTTCCAAGAAGTTTAAACACAAAAGAAAAAGAGTACCCTACAATAAATGTTTCCAGTCTCTGTGGCAATATGAACACCAAATCCTTTCTTGACCTATTGCATTTCCTTCCTCACAATTGTTAATGATTGACCTGCTGCAGTAGGACCATGTGATGTGGAAGCTGAGTTGTCTTGATTTTTTCTTGGCCTTCTAACCTTTCCCTAAAATAGAATAGCAAACAAAAAGAATTATAAGCAATTAATAAGTACACAAATGAACCGACCATTTTACATAGCTTACAGATTTAGGGTCTCTAGGAGCAGGCGACTGCTCTATTTTGGGACATCCTCTTTTGTTGTGACCCCATTCCAAGCAATGTTGGCACCTCATCATGATACCTTTTCTTCTCATTTTTGAAGTTCCACTTGGTACCTCCTTAGCAGATTTCATTCTTGCAGTTCTGAGTCTTCCAGGTTTCTTCACATAATCCAGTGGCAAGATTGGTGACTCTTCAACAGCAGGCCACATGTCTTGGCCATTTAAAGGTGTGAGGGCATGCATATATGTCTTCTCATAATATCCCCTATTGAGATACTCATCCACATAATCTAACAAGTTATATCTCATGTAGTGAATGCAAGTAATACCATGAGTGCATGGCACACCTGATAGTTGCCATGCCCTACATGAACAATCTCTATCTGCAAGTGACACAACAAATGCATTTCTCCCAACCTAACCTTAGAAATTATTGCCATTGGATGGCCTTGGCACACATGCTACAGTACCAAGTTTTCTTAACTATATCTTCTCCTTTATCTTACGTCCAACTCCATCATTCCACTTGTGTACTGCTTCTCTATTAAAGTAATTTCTCTCCATAATTCTTGTCCTTATGTCTTCTAACATCATGATGAGAGGCATTGTCCGTGCAGATGCTATATAACCATTGAAGACCTCTACAATATTACTTATGACATCATCATCTTTGGAAGAGTTGAAAGAAAAGTCCTACAAAACTTAGTCTTATCTCTCTTCAAAAAGTCAGTTGTTGCCTCTGGACTAAGTTTCTCCAATTCTTCAATGTTCTTTTTGAACTCAGCCTCATAAGTAGAGTAGACTATGGACTAGAAAGCTTGTTTAAATCCTTCCCCTCTATGCTTTTTCTTCCAATTAGCATGTATATGAACTGCACAATTTCTGTGTTCCACCATAGGTGTAAGTTCTCTTATTGCATTCTCCAAACCCTATGCAAACAAATAGAACTAATAAAACTGAGTTAAATGCAAACAAGCTTAAATGAATATATAAGGTTTATAAAAAAAAAAGTATTCAAATTGCTTAACCTTCTTTTGGTCGTTGACAATTGTCAATCCAAGTCCATCTCCAACTTCTAAGTCCTCAAATAGTAACTGCAAAAACCATCTCCAGCTGTCTTCTTTCTCCCTCTCAATAACAGCCCAAGCAATTGGGAACATTTGGTTGTTCCCATCCTTACCAATAGCACTCAACAGTTGCCCACCCAACATAGTCTTAAGAAAGCACCCATCAACAAACAAACAAGGCCTACAACCTGATTTGTATCCCTTTGATAAGGCAGAAAGACAAATGTAGACCCTCTTAAAAACATTTGGCCCCCTTTTATTTCGAATATCACATTGAAGGATAAATGTGCCCTCTTTGTCAACTCTCCTCAACTCAGAAATGTAAGATCTAAGTTTGCTATAATGGGACTCTAATGACTCATTTAGTTTAGCCATAGCCTTTGCCCTTGCTCTATAACAAATCTGCCTATTGACTGTGACAACATATTTCTCATGCATGTGCTTCACCATTTTGTCAATCCCATAATTAGGATTAGTACGTATTTGGTTCAAGAATTCAATTGTTATAAACTCTACAGAAGCTTGTCTATTAGTCAATGACCTAAAGCAACTGTGATCCTTTTCATATGATCTAATAACCCAAGAGTTATTCTTACCCCTAGTGCTCCTATAAAGTCTCCAGTTACAACCAGCTTGACACCTGCTTTCTACGTTTTTAGCCTCGCTTTTCCTCCATCTCACATTAAATCCCTTTAGAGGTGCAACCTTTTGCACTGCTAATTTAAGTTGTTCTTTACTAGCAAATACCATGCCAACACAAAATTCCAATAAATTATGATCACATCTAGGATCATAAACATTTCTCTCTTTCCTTCTCTTCTTATTGACAGCGATATCTCCTTCTTCACTACTATATGTGCTTGAATGTTCTGAATCAAATGCCAAATCTTCTTCTAAGCAATTTCCCTGTGCTTTGTGTGGAGGTATTTTTGCACTGCATCTAGCCCTAAACCTAATCCATTATCAACCACAACATCTTTTAGCTTCTTCTTGTTCTTTTTTGCAATTAGGAATTCCTCATCATCCTTGTCAGATAGTTCTACTAAACTAACATCACTATCTTCCTCAGCATTTTGGAACTCATCATCATTGCCTTCTATATTGACATTGAAGAATTCATCAACTTCTACACTATTCTCAGCATCTTCAATAACATGACAATGTGCTTCTTCAATAACATCAACAGCTTCCTCTTCTGCTTCTTCATTTTCAATTACATGACAATGTGCTTCTTCAATAACATCAACAACTTCCTCTTCTGCTTCTTCATTTTCAATTACAATAACATCAACAGCTTCCTCTTCTGCTTCTTCATTTTCAATTACAATAACATCAACAGCTTCCTCTTCTGCTTCTTCTTCCTCATCTTGTTGCACTTTTACTTCTTCAACCTCATTAGGTGGTGTTAATTCTTCTATATCATCTTCCATATCATATTCTTCTATGAAAGGCTCATCTCCATCTACTATGAGTCCCTCCTTTTCCATTCTCTGCATTAGCAATGCAATATCAGCTTCATCCACTATCTTATCATAGACATAAGGCTCCTCATCACTAACATAATTGCTATGACTAAAGTCCTTGTTCTCATCTAACTGAATATCTGTCTCAATGTAGACCTTCAACCAATTAAATTCTTTTCCTCTCTCAAATATTATTTTAATGTCTTCATCGGTCTTGCACATCTCTAAAGACCTCCAATTTCCCCTTGGCACAAAGTAGCCTATACTTTGACTTTCTCCATACCCATACCCCCTTATGGCATTAGCAACGTCTAAGAAAGACATTTCTTATGTATCCCTATGTGTATCCCACTCTTTCAAAACCTTTCCTCCAATATAGTTAATGTTCTTCTTATTATTCATTTTTCCACCAACCCATATTTCAAGTGGGAACCTGTTACATAGATGCAATTAATAAAATAAGACACAATGTACTTAAATAGGCAAAGCATAAATTTAACAAAACGATATAAATTTATTTCCCACAACCATCCACTGCTACTGTCATATATAGTAATAAACTGCACATAATCATAGTTACTCATAGTTATGAGCTTGTTCAATTTCTTAAAAAGGCATAAACTGTCTTACTATTTCCTAATTTTTAAACTAATAAAGCACAATTTTTTTTTTTTAAAGAATGACAAAGCACACCTTGTGCATACCTTTTGATAATATGTAAACTAACACATGTTTTGCTTTTGTAGTTTACTATTAAATTATTCGAAATATGTTATTTTGCACACAATACCCCTCATAGCTGTGAGTTTGTTCAAATGCTTAAAAAGCATAAACTATCTTACTATTTCCTAATTTTTAAACCAACAAAGCACAACCTTTTTTTAAAGAACGACAAAGCACAACGTGTGCATACCTTTTCCTAATATTTAAACTAACTCATACTTTGCTTTTGTAGTTTACTGTTAAAACATTCCAAACATGTTATTTTGCACACAATACCTAATCCAACATAACCACAAAAGCTCACATCCAAATCTCTCGCATCCCATTATGCACTAAAAAACAACAGAGTTACTTTATTGTGTGGGACTTACCAATCTTTTGTTTTCTTCTTCCCTCTTGCCATTTTCCTTTTTGTAATCTCTTATCGGCGTCAAATTCCAATCGAGCCACCGACAAGATGAGTCGATGATGGCAATCGACTATTATAGTTGCGATGATGTAGGAAAAACTGAGGTTTGTGTTTTTCCTTGTTCAAATCGTCAAGAGCTCCAAGGTTTGGGCTCCCAATTTGTGAATTTTTGTTTTTGTTTAGGGCTCCCAATCTATTAATTTTTCTTTTTATTTAAGGTTAAACCCTTTTGTTCAATTTGTTGATTTTTCTTACTTCAAACGCCGCGTTTCATTATATTAATTTAATCATTTCTTAAGGACAGATTTCATTTGAGGATTCAATTATCACCAAAGTTGCATTTTAAAGTGTCCGGGGGATTAATTTAAAAGTAGGATGTAATTATGACAAACCGCAAAATTGGGATTTTTTTTAATGGTTTACTATTTTCTTTGAATGATTTTGATTAGAGTCAGAACTCAAATGAGCCATAAGTTGCCCATGCAAGTGTAATGCTGTAATGCAAAGTTGGCAGCTTTCATCCAATTGGGGACGGGGTTAGACATTTAGGTCCGAGATATACGTGCTCAGTTGCTGACTGACGTGACTTGGCTTACCTGGCGAGTGTATAAATATATTTTATAATTGAACAGTGTAAGTTATTATAAATTTAATATAAAATTATGAAATCATTTATTTTATAAATTTACTCACCGTAAAAAGGATCACCCACAACATTGCACAGGGCCTGTAAATCTAGTGGGGTCTACTTTTTGACTTGGATCAGTTCTCAAACTAGTCAAAATTTGGACCAAAGGGAATCCGCCAGTGTAGAAAACATCACCATTACATCTTTAAACTTATGCCAAACACGCGCTGGCGCGGACAGAAAATGGAAGACCATAATGAAAAGCACGTAAAATACTCAATGCTTAGTGGGACCCACCAACTGCCAAAGAGGAGCTGTAAGCGGGGACAAGGAAACAAAAAAAAAATATTAGGAAGGAACGAAGGTTTCTTTCAGCTTTTCAGTGCCTTGCTTCTTTGTACTTTCATCAGGTGTTATTTAAAAACCACCCCCTATTCGCTGGATAACATGAGTTTTGTCTCACCGGCAGATCAATCTCACCTTTCTCTCATTCCGGCAGCTGTAAGACCAAACACATTTTCTTTTATTTCCTACTTGATTTCCTCTCGCATTCCTTGCTGGTGTTCCGCGCTTCCCCAGTAAATCCAACGAGAAAACCAAATAGATAACATGAAATGCTGGACTCTCACCGTCGATTTATCACATTGCAAGAACTTCTCCTCCTCTTCACATAGTCTCTGGCAAGGTGGCGCGTGAGAACAACGCGTTTCTGTTGAAATGTCGACAAGGCATTTTTGATTTCTGATGTCTACTGCGAACTGAGCAGGTAAAAAAAAAAAAGAAAGAATCTTTATCCTCTTTTTTCAATCTTTGTCCTCTTTTTTCACTTGTTTTCGTGGAAGAAGAAAGGAATCTCAATGTTTTGGGGTAGGATTTTGTTATATTAAGAAGTAAATAAAAAGAAAAGAGAAATTTATAAAGAAACTAATATTTACTTTTATAATTGCCTTTGGTTGTTTGACAAACATTGCATTTTATTTTGTCTGTTTTGAAATTTGCATTATAAAAAAAAGGAAAAAGGTATATATATATATATATATAATGGGTTGTCTCTGTTATTGAATCATTTTGCTTTTTATTGAGAATTGGAACATTCGTTTCTCTAAAGTGAATCTTGTTTTTGGTGGTAGATTTGATTGGTCAAAATGATCTTTGGGTTGAAGCTTTATGTACTGTTAGTCTTGTAACAAAATCCTTCATTACTTCATAGTTACTTGCATGATCTAAGAATCAACTTTAGTAAGGTTAGAATTATTTTTATTGCATTTTTAAATTACATAGTGTTTTGAATTCCCTATGGTCAATGCTTTTGGGATGTAAGAGTTCTCTTTAAGCTGAGTAGCTAATCTAATGTGCTAAAAATTACGTTATTATTTTCCAAAATAAGTTTGTAAGTTTTATTCATTATTCTTTTAACATTTTAATATATCCAAGATTCTATTTTCATTGTGCTGGGTCGCAATTCTTTTTTCAAATGGATGTTTGTCCATAGTTATGGAAATGTTCACACTTCCTAATCAAATTTTGTTTATTGATATACTATAGACAAGGTAATCGGAAAGTGATTTGTGCATGGAAGATGAGCATTTCGTGGTTGGTGTGAATGTTTTTGGTTGTTGATTGACTGAAGAATTGAGCTTATGATTTTCAAGAGGCTAATAGAAATGATCTGTGTTCTTTGTCCTGTTTACTGTAGAGGCTTTTTACCAAGAAGATTATGTTTTCACTTTAGTGAATTGCTAAAGGCATACCTCAAGCTCAAAACTAATTGAGACAGATACTTTATTGCCTAAAAGCACATGGCAATTCTTTAGCTGCAAGGTGCAACTTTTGTGCTCCTCTGTTATATATTGACTGCTATTCTTGAGGTTATGTTGTTTATACTGTTAATAGTAGGTTATATACTAGTTTATGCTCTGTCGTAACAGTCAATTCAACAGAAAGCAACTATAAAAGAACGAACTAGTCTTAAACTCTCTTTCCTTCCTCCTCTACTCTACTCTTCTCTATCTGGGACTCATTCCAAGTAGATAGACACTCACTTTTTTTTTTTGTCTAAAACATCAATTCTAATATTTTTATCTTATATTTTTTCTGCTCTCTGCCCTGGTATGTAATAGTGATTTTAGTCACTCTAGCATTAATAATTCTATGAGATATCTTGTATGAAATATATGCTTGTTAAATCCAAAGAAAAGGGATTGTCAACTAAGTATTATTTGTCTTACGAATATGTGATGCGAATTTTGAATTTGTGGCAAATTTTATTTCTTTTGTGTCTCACCTCCCTAAGGCATGTGCTTGTCCATTGCTCCCACGTTTTAGGATCCCTTTGCATCTAATTTGAGCTTGTCCCTTTAAAAGTATGACTTGAATTCTGTTGCAGTCTATTTCAAACTAGAGTTGTCTGGTGATGAATTGTAATGTAAAGAAGGAAGTTCAGTATAGCAGGGAATAAAGATTACCTTTAAACTTCGGCAATTCTTTGTTTTTATTGGTGTTCAGTACTATGTATTTTGTTTAATTGTTTGTTACCTTCGTTGGGCATTGGAGTGTCATTTTCTTGAACATTTTCAATTTAGTTTTTCCTTTTTACGCTCTATGCAATCAAATACAGGGTTGCTCTTAACAGAAGCTGATTTATTATTTTGCAATCATCATCTTTTTTCAAGAAGGCAGTTTGTGCTGAGGAGAATGTAGAGATCATTTGAATACAATATTGAAATGGTTGAATCTATCAATGGTATGTACTGCAATTATAAGCAATTATCTTTCACAGGTTCTTCTGATCATTTTATTTGCGTTGAGCGGTTTTATTCAATTACCAATGTCTTTCAAGATGCATGCAGGTTTTGGCCTTGTCTGTTGCTCATAATTAATTATGGTGGAAGTTTTTTTATTCTATTTGGAGTTCTTTTTAGTAAAACAGCGAACAGGATCATAAAGGGAATTATAAGCAATGTGGTACGTAAAACTGACAGAATAAAGATGTCTTGAACTCTTAGCATTATCTTTAGGCATGACTGTTTTGCTTGCATATCAAAACATTACCTGTTTCTTGTCATGAAGAATAGCCTATTTATTTTGACTTCCTACTTCATTAGTTAATTTTGAAAAAGGTACGGATTTTTTTACACCCTATCTGGTTTTTAGTTGGGTCTAACCATCTGAGTGCAAACTTGAATCACAAAAATCCAAATTTTCATCTAAAAGAACCATCAGGTAGAACAACTATTATCCCCTCTTTTAATTAGAGGATATTTTGTCCTTTTGTTAGGAACCCTTCATCTAAAACGTTTCAACTTTAAGTGTGACTATGTCCATGCTTATGTCTATTGATGGAAGTCAACTGCTGAACCTTATTATGCTTATGTCTATTATGTTTAAAAAGTTCGAACTTTAAGTGTGTACTTGTATCTATTAATAGATATCAGGGGCAGAACTTTTTGAGGTTTAAAATTATCACTAGAGGATGAACTCTGGATAATTAATGGAATCTTTTGCAAAGTCATTGATTTATTAATCTTTGCCTATAAACATTTCCAATATCCAGATATTTTATCAAACTTAGTTGAATCCTAAAGTTACTTATTTTAAGGGATTTGACATGGGGATGGAAATGTGGAACAGAAAGCACCTTTCACTGCTTTCCGTTAATTTTCTAAAATCTATCTCCCTTCACGAAACTTAGATCTGCGCACTGGTATTAAAGGCCTTATGCTCAGATAAATTGGCTTAATAAGTGGGAAAGTTTTGGAATCATCCTGTATAACAACAGTTGACTTGAGCTCTGTCCAATGCTAATTTACTTTTATGTCATTTAATTACTTTGTTATATTTCATTATGGGATTTATTTCCCAAGGACCATCTCCAGCAAACCAAGTAGTCTTCTCTAGTCTCCCCCACTGTTGGCCAAAGAAATCGAGCATTATTGTCTCAATATCATATGCCACTTTTATAGGGATCTTAAAGAGGGACAAATAATATAGAGAAATACTGCTCAAGCAAGCCAGAATTGAAGTAGTGCGTCCCTTAACAAAAACGAAGTTTCTTCCTAAGTATTTAATCTTTTTACAATTTGCACCCTGCTAACAAATGAAGACTGGACAACCCCCTTGAGTTAAAATGAAAACTACAGCATTAATTTCCTTATTTCTTGGCGAGAATTTGGTTTCATCTGCAAATTGTAATTGAGACATGATGATATTGTTTGAAACTCTTTTGACACCCTGTATTATCCCTCTCAAAACACCTTTCAATCTCAATAGTTAGAACATTAACCACTGGAGTAAAACGAAAATGAGTTTCCTTGTTGCATGCCTTTAGAGAGGCCTCAAATCAACTTCTTGTGGATGCCTTTGTGGGCCGATCCTATGTTAGGAAAGGTAATTAATTAGGGCTGCTGTTTAAGGCTTGGCTATCACTTTAGGATTAGTATTTTAATTCAAATTGTCCGCACTCCTTTACTAAGTTGCGTTTATCTCTATTTTTAAGGAGCCTAATTTATAGGTTTCCTATTCATGTAGCAAGTCTAGTCCTATTTAAAGGATTATTAGAATAATAAAAAGGCAAGTCAAAATTTCACTCTTTGAGATCTGGAGCTCTCTCTAACGAGGTCCAAGGTTTTCAAGTTGCCTTTTGAAGAGCTTGAGTTAATTATCACAATAGGTCGCAAGAAAAATCAGGACAAAGGGAAGTTAATTGAAGGTGGACAATAGGCGATGATATTAATTCTTGATTGCAAGAAGAGCGCTCCTTCACCGAATCCTTGGTGGACGCTTGGGTTTCTTCATTTGAACAGCGATTGGGTGAACAACTCAGGCAGATTACTCAGCAATTTCAGGACCAGATGCAGGATCTTTTGACTGAAATTTCAAAAAAAACGGTGGAGAACGGCACAACCAGCAGAACTCTGTCGCCATCAGTTAGAGGTGGGACACAACAGCGATCAGGTGGGGGGGCTCCGCCACCATCGGGAGCTGTTCTGAGGTATGCAAAACTTGATTTTCCTACTTATGATGAGTCTGAGGATCCTTTAGTTTAGCTGCACTGTTGCGAAAATTTTTTTGAAAACGAGCACACCAACGACAATGACAACGTTGGTTTGGCTGCCTTTCATTTACTGGGTGAAGCACAATTGTGGTATTATCAGATTAAGGGGGAAAAGGAAAACATTAGTTGGCCTGACTTTCAATCCTATTGTTCAATGCATTTTGGTCCTTTCGAAGGCAGCAATCCATTGGGGAATTTGGTAACTTTGCGGCAAACTGGGATGGTGGAACTTTATCAACACTAATTCCAAGAGAAGTTGGCGTGAATTTGTTTCAACCCATCAGCATGTTGGATTATTTATGGCAGTGTTAGAAGATTCTATTTGCATTGATGTTCAGATGCACAAACCATCCAACTTATCCCTGGCCATGAGTTTGGCCAGGGCTTTTGAACAAAAACAAAAAATATTATGGACTGGTAGTACTCGCAGGGGACCATGGCAGGGGTCTTGTATAGGTCTGGGTTCATCTGATGGGTAGTCTTCAACTTCCAAGAGCACCATGCTTCCTGTGACATCCAATACTCCACAACCAGCAACACAACAACCCTTTATAAAGTGATTGAGCAGGGCTGAAATGGCAGAACGAAGATCCAAAGAGCTGTGTTATAATTGCGATGAACCATATTCAGCTACTCATCAATGCAAGCGAATTTTTGGTTGGAAGTGGAAGACGTTCTTGAATGCAGCATTGATGAAACACCGGAAGAGGAACCAGAAATTCCATTGCATGCTATTAATGGCCAACAATAGGCTAGAACCATGCAGTTGTAGGCTATAATGGAGGGAAAGCCCTTATTGAGCTTGGTAGATTCTGGCAGTACACAGTTTTATCAGTTCAACGGCTGCCCAACGACTTGCACTTCGTGTTCGTCCCTTGCATAATGCGAGTGTGTTGGTAGCCAATGGTGCCAAAGTTCAAAGCAACGGGGTTTGTTCTTGGATACTCTTTTCTATTGCTGCTCATGACTTTATTGTTGATTTTTATGTTATTCCTTTGGATGGATTTGACATTGTCTTGGGTATTAAATGGTTGCAAATGATGGGGCCTATTATATGGGAATTTGTTGCACTTAACATGAACTTTTCGGTCGATGGTAAATCGATTATGTTCCAAGGATAATAAACTTCTTCAGGTCAGAAATTGCATTCACTTGGTGATATTAGTTTCGGTCACAATCGCTTGGAGTGGTTCTTGACTGAATTTGGGGATTTGTTTCAAGAACCCATTGGATTGCCACCTATTCAGCAATTCGACCATCGTATATGTCTACTTCTAGGTTCGGGACCAGTAGTTGTCCAACCATATAGATATCCCCATTTGCAAAAAGATGAAATTGAGCGGCAATGCTCTCACATGCAACAACAGGGAATCATTCGGCATAGTAAGTCTCCATTTTCTTCATCGGTTTTGTTAGTTCCAAAACAGGATGGCAGTTGGCGTTTCTGTGTCAACTATCGAGAATTAAATGCCCGAATGGTTAAGGATAAGTTCCCTATTCCAATAGTAGATGAGCTCCTTGATGAACTACATGGTGCCCAATATTTTATGAAGCTTGATTTGCATTCAGGTTAACATCAAGTCCGCATGCTCCCTACTGATGTTGAGAAAATTGCTTTCCGCACTCACCACGGTCACTTTGAATTTCTTGTGATGCCATTTGGGCTCACTAATGCCCTATCCACATTTCAGGCACTTATGAATGAGGTATTTCAAGATCATTTGCGCCAATTTGTGTTAGTTTTTTTTATAATATTCTGGTTTACATTCATACATGGGAGGACCATGTGGTACACATACGGAAAGTATTTGAATTATTGCGTGCTCACAAACTATTTCTGAAGCGATCTAAATGCTCTATTGGGTCATCACATGTCTCGTATTTGGGACATATTATTTCAGTTGCAGGTGTTAGTGTTGATACTAGTAATGTTCAAGCTATTGTAGATTGGCCACAACCACATTCTCTCACCTCTCTTCATGGATTTTTGGGGTTGGCAGGTTACTATCGCAAATTTATTCGTGATTATGGCCAGTTGGCAGCTCCTTTAACAAGCATGTGTAAGAAGAGCTCTTTCCAATGGAGTGAGGCAGCCTTGACCTCATTTGCTAAACTCAAACAAGCCTTGTCAACGACCCCAGTTGTACATCTTCCAAACTTTGATCTCGAATTCATTATAGAGTGTGACGCTTTTAAAGGGGGAATTGGGGCTGTTTTGCAACAAGATGGGCACCCCATTGCATTTTTTGGTCGATAGTTGGCCTTGTGACAACAAAAATTGGTAGCTTATGAACGGGAGCTTATTGGCCTTGATAAAGTTGTACAGCACTGGTGACCGTATGTGTGGGGACGTCCTTTTCTTATCCGGACAGACCACTACAGCCTAAAGTATTTGCTTGAGCAACGCCTCACTACTCCACCACAGCAGCATTTGCTCAATAAACTGATGGGTTTTGATTTCAGGGTGGAATATCGAGCTGAGAACCTAAATAAGGCAGCTGATACTTTATCCTGTCAATCAACTGATGCAATGTCTCTTTTTTCCATTAGTCAACCCCGGGCTCTGTTACTTGATGCTGTTCGCAATGAGAATTTGGGTTCGAATCAATTGCAGCAATTGTATGGCCAAGTTGAGTGGGCTGTATTGGGGCATGAATGGCCTATACATGATGGCTTGTTATTGCACAAAGGCTGCATTTATCTTTTTCCTTCTTCTCCCTTGATCTCATCTATTTTATTTGCCTACCATGATAGTGCACATGAGGGAATTCAAAAAACCTTGCACTGGGTTCGTGGTAATTTCTTTTGGCTAGGCATGAATTCTGACATTGCAGCTTATTTTGGCCTGTCCAGTTTGTCAGTGCAATAAATCTGAGCATCTCAGTCCTGCTAGGTTACTTCAGCCACTTCAGCTTCCTGAGCAGGTATGGTATGACATCTCATGGACTTTATTAAGGTGTTGCCCAACTCTTGGGGTAAATCAGTCCTATTGGTGGTTGTTGACTGTTTTCAAAATATGCCCATTTTATTCCTCTTGCTCATCCATATGCAATAGTTCGGGTTGCCTAGTTTTTTTTTAGCAGATTGTCCATTTACATGGCATACCCGAAACTATTATTTGTAATAGGGATGTGGTGTTCATTAGTACATTCTGGAAAGAGCTCTTTTGCTTCAATGGCACTAAACTGCAATTTTCCACGGCTTATCACCCCCAAATAGATATGCAAACGAAGGTAGTCAATCGCACGGTTGAGATGTATCTTCGTTGTTTTGTTGGCAACTTTCCCAAGAAATGGGTTGCTTGGGTTCTATGGGCTGAGTATTGCTATAATACTTCTTTCCATTCTGCTCTACAAACAACTCCATTTCAGGTTGTATATGGTTGTGACCCACATCGTTTATTTTCTTACGTGGCTGGCTCTTCTCAAGTGGATACACTTGAGATTGCTTTAGTGGATCGGGATTTGGCTTTAGACGTCATTCGGGGTCAGTTGCTTATGGCCCAACATCGGACGAAAACTTATTATGATAAAGGCCATCGCAATGTCGAATTTACTGCAGGGGATCTAGTTTGGCTTCGTTTACATGCCTACAGTCAGCACTCTCTTGCTTCCTTGGCTTTCCATAAACTATCCCCTAAGTTTTATGGGCCATTTTTGGTAATTCGAAGGATTGG
The DNA here is from genome assembly GCA_948099535.1 of Jatropha multifida. Taxonomy (NCBI): domain Eukaryota; kingdom Viridiplantae; phylum Streptophyta; class Magnoliopsida; order Malpighiales; family Euphorbiaceae; genus Jatropha; species Jatropha multifida. The sequence continues at coordinate 9,832 of CANUEX010213340.1, read as the reverse complement.
GTCTGTGGCATATGAGTTGCAGTTGCCACTGAACAGCAGAATTCACAACATCTTTCATGTTTCTTTGATGAAGGCTTGTAAGGGTGCTCTTCCTCCCTGCCACCACTTGTAGATGGCTGTGTTGTCCATATACCTGAAAAGGTTATTTACACTTGCCTTAACTGTGGTAAGCAGGAATTTCTCATCCAGTGGACTGGTCTACCAGCTTCAGATGCTACTTGGGAAGATTTGTTTTCTTTCCATCAAGCTTATCCAGATTTTGAGCTTGAGGACAAGCTCTTTCTTCGAGAGCGGGGTAATGTTGTGGATGCCTTTGTAGGTCAGTCCTATGTTAGGAAAGGCAATTAATTTGGACTGCTGTTGAGGACTTGGCTATCACTTTAGGATCAGTATTTTAATTCAAATTGTGCACTCCTTTAGCATAGGAGTTGCTTTTATCTCTATTTTTAAGGAGCCTAATTTATAGGTTTCCTATTCATGTAGTAAGTCTAGTCCTATTTAAAGGACAATTAGAATAATAAAAAGGCAAGTCAGAGTTTCACTCAAACACAGAGATCTGGAGCTCTCTCTGATGAGGTCCAGTATTTTCAAGTTCCCTTTGAAGAGCTTGAGTTAACTATCACAATAGGTCACAAGAAGAATTAGGACAAAGGGAAGTTGATTGAATTAGACTTTCCTATAAATCGCCCCGTGATACAATGCTATTTTCATATTTTTAACACAACTCTTTGGCTGATAATTAGTGATGCCTATATGAATCAGGAAACCAAACACCTAATAATCTGCTTCCTTCATCTTGTCCATAAACATTGACATTGTCTTGATTTCTTTAATTGATAATGCTTGTTTTTAAACATCGTTGTAAGAAGAATAGGTCGCAAGAAGAATCAGGATGAAGGGAAGTTGATTGAATTAGACTTTCCTATAAATCGCCCTGTGACACGGTCCTATTCTCGTATTCTTAACACAACTCTTTGGCTGATAACCAGTGAGGCCTATATGAATCAGGAAACCAAACACCCATTAATCTGCTTCCTTCATCTTGTCCATAAACATTGACATTGTCTTGATTTCTTTAATTGATAATGCTTGTTTTTAAACATCGTTGTAAGAAGAATAGGTCGCAAGAAGAATAAGGACAAAGGGAAGTTGATTGAATTAGACTTTTCTATAAATCGCCTGTGACACGAACCTATTCTCGTATTCTTAACACAACTCTTTGGCTGATAATTAGTGATGCCTATATGAATCAAGAAACCAAACACCCATTAATCTGCTTCCTTCATCTTGTCCATAAACATTGACATTGTCTTGATTTCTTTAATTGATAATTCTTGTTTTTAAACATCATTGTAAGTAGAAGGAACATAAATTTGGGTCGGAAAACACGACAAGAAGGATCTGCACGTTAGGGTAAAAAGAATGAGAGGGCAAGAATGAACTTAATGGCCTAAACGACTATGATAAACGGCCTTGGGTGGGTTATGAAATGTCTTAAATACTTTCTGGTCTCCACTTTTCTTTTTATTTATAGAGCTTTATTTGGGAAGAGGCTACTAATTCTTGGGATTTTGGGAGATACATTTTACAAGGAGCTACATTTTCTTGGAACTTTCAGCATTCAGGAAAGCTTTTAATTATTATATTGAGATTTCTAGAGAGCTTAACTTGGAGTGAAGCTTTTAATTTTTAGAATTTTGGGAGAAACATGTTAGGGGAATTAGGCATGTGAGAAATTGGTTTGACTTTTTGGTATCCTCTGATTATCAAAATACATTCACTGAATCGTTGTTGCAGCAATGATGAATAGTGTGTTATCAACATGTTAGAGATTTTTAGATTGTAAAGAAGATTGAATCAGATTTTTGGCTGTTGGATCTAGTCAGGTTGATTGTGCATGACTTTTGTCTTAGGTCTTTATCTCACTTCAAGTGCTTTTACTGTCAATTATCTGATTTACAAGATGGCATACTGTGTACTATTTTGTTTACTTTGCCTTCAACAAGTGTTAGAAGCAAGGAAGATCTTGTTCTGTATGTATAAATTTTTCTCTACCATCTTCTATTGTGGTGGAGAATTTTTTTTATTCATAAGATTTTATTATGATAAGAAAATATTGGTTTATTAAATCTTGTTGCTTTTGTAAAAAAATTTTACCATGATTTGGCACATTTTTGGGATAAATATTACTGTAGTTTTTCTTTGTAAGCTCATGGTACTACCAAATTCACAAATAGGATTATTATGGCTCAGGTTTTTCCCGAAGTGATTTGGAGGGCTCAGCTTCTGGACAGAGTTTGGATGGAAGTTTCAGGACGTCTAGCTCTGGTTTGTGATAACATTTTTATTGTTTATCTTTTAGTTTTATTTTTATTCTTTTTAGTTGTTACCTTCTCTATTATACATTTGTCTCGTGAAAAAAGTGAAATTCATTTTGTGAATGTTAGAATCATCTTCTGGCTTCTAAGAAACAAATTCTTGTTTTTTGGAGATGATTAGGACGAACTCAATTTAATGTAGGCTTTAATCATATCATATTTGAAGGCACTTGAGAATCTTGATAGAGGATCCCATAATGGCGAGAAATATCTTAATTTGTTTCTTTTTGCTTGTTGATTTATTTGGCGATAAAGAAATATGCTATGGAAAATACTAGAAGAACCATGGAGTGAAATTGCAGAGCTTAAAATATAAACATAGTTGATGCCAATGGGACAAAAGAAAACAAAATGAAGAGAGAAAAGAAAAGCATGAAAATATTACTGTAGGACAGTAAGTATAAACAACTCTGTATAGCGTGCAAGTCTTTGAATGGTCGAGTGTAATTTCCCATGCTTATTTAGTAAATATTGAGAGGTTTTTCTATCAAATTAGGTCGTATATTAAAATATTGTGGCATCTGGTTTTCTGGTGACGATATGAAGGATACCATTGATTGTTATTGTGCACCAATAACCAATTAGATTTCTTTCAAATAATCTTCCCTACCTTCACTTGATTAGTAAAAACTTTTTTCAATTTCTGAAATATTTCCGTGCAATGTATTAATATATGTCGTTTTCTGCTATATGTTAAAGTTTGGAATTAATAATGGCATATGAATTTCCATTGGTGCAGTTATCTCTGCCCGTAGTGTATCTAGCATTACTGCTTCAAGCAAGTCCCTTCCTACTTCTAGAAGGGTACTCAAGGCACTAGAAGACTATGGAAAGAAACTTGTCAACCTTGAGTTATTTAAACAGAGTCTTGAGGACTGGGTTTTGGAAAATTTTCATGGAGATTCAGGCAATGATCAGTCTTTGAGGTCTCCCTTCTCAATTGATGAGCTGCGGAAACTTGATTTGGCATTGGAGGGTGTTCTATTTCAGCAACTATGCCGTATGCCTTGCTTACCTTATGCTTCTGATGATGCAAAAGAAGATAAGTATTTTGCAATAGAAGATTTTCTTCATTCTATTTTGAATGGTCTATGGCGTACTTTCTGGCAAAAAAGTGGGCCATTGCCATTCTTTTTGTCTTGTCCCTGTCATCCTGGATCAAAATTTTACGCTGTACAGAAGGCAATATCAAGGGGAAGGCTTGATGAGCTTTGCGGTCTAGCTTTAATATCAAAAACTGGGAGTGATTCAGAAGTTGAATGGGGCCAAGTTGTGGAGCTTGCCTTATTCAGATCAGATATATTATCAGACAACGAGTTAAAACTATCTGCCAGCTGCATATCTGAAGCCCTCTTTTATGGCCTTCATATACTTATAGCTAGGAGTTTGAGCAAGCTGAAAACAATTAGCCACGATTCTGTTTTTATATTGGTTTTTGACTCTAAATTTGGTGGTGTGGTGAAGCTTGGAGGTGATCTCAGTACACTTGAACTGAAGTCAACAAATCCGTATCAATCTGTTATTGAATGGATAAAATATCATGCTGAAGTTAGAGTTTCCACTGTTGACCGGGTTTGGAACAAGCTAGGTAATGCAAACTGGGGGGACCTAGGAACTCTGCAAGTACTTCTCGCAACTTTCTATTCCATTGTCCGGTGGAATGGGCCACCAAGGAAATCAATAGCTTCTTTGGCCTCAGATCATATTCGCCGCCTTCAAAGGCGCAGGATAGAGTGCTGCCTTAGTGAAAGTGAGAATGCACTGGTTCCTTTCCAACAAATGGGATATCAAGGAGAGATTATTGAACTTAACCAAATTGACGATCCTTCCAGAAAGCAAGCATCGCGTTTGAAGCTTAGGCAGGGTGAAATATTGATATTGAACGACCAGCAGCAGGGGCATAAGGGTTTTCAAATTCAGGATTCTTTGATTGGAGGAAATTATTTTCTCTATAATGCTGTGTCTCTAGACTATCCAACAGAGCTATTGACTTTATACATAGGTGCCCATCAACGTACGCTGGAGCCATCTTGGGAAGATATGAGTTTGTGGTACCAAGTACAGAGGCAAACTAAAGTACTGAACATCTTGAAGCAGCATGGAGTCTCAAGCAAATATTTACCAGAAATTGTTGCCTCTGGCCGAATTTTGCATTCTGGTTCATGTAACAAGCGGAGCCCTGGGGGTTGTTGTGATCACCCATGGTGCGGAACCCCAATACTTGTGACATCTCCTGTTGGGAAGCAAATCTCTTTCATTGTAGCTCAGGATGGCTCATTTTCATCGGAGGAGGCAGTTAGATGTTGCCGAGACTGCCTTCTTGCTCTGAGAAGTGCAGCAATGGCTGGTGTGCAACATGGCGATCTATGTCCTGAGAACATAATTCGTGTTGTTGACTCCCAAGGGCCAAGAAATAGATTCTGGTATGTACCAATTTCCTGGGGACGCGCAGTTATAGAAGACAGGGACAGCCCAGGAATAAATCTACAATTCTCTTCATCCCATGCACTTCAGCATGGGAAGCTTTGTCCATCATCAGATGCTGAAAGCCTCATTTACTTTCTTTTTTTTGTTAGTGGAGGGACTATGCAACAACAAGATTCTATTGAATCGGCATTGCAATGGAGGGAGAGAAGCTGGGCAAAGCGTTTGATTCAGCAGCAACTCGGTGAGGTTTCAGCTCTTTTAAAGGCATTTGCTGATTATGTAGATAGCCTTTGTGGAACTCCATACCCAGTTGACTATGACATTTGGTTAAAAAGGCTAAATAGGGCCGTAGACGGCTCAGCTGACAGAGGTAAAATGGTGGAAGAATTATCATACACGCTAAGATTAAAGGATGTTGCAGAATCTTCAGGAGCTGCTGGAGGTGGCATTTAATTGATACTTGTTTTTGTAATTAAGTCTCGCTGATTTTTGGTTAAATTTTCTTCAGCTAGCTTTCGTTATTCTAGCACATAGTTGAGACGCTATGGAATTTTTTTTTGTTCGTTAAAATGCCTTTTGACTTGAAAATATTACCCCCTCCCTCGGATTTGAAAAGTTGGGGAGATAGGATATGCTATGCGCCTCTCATCTTGTACGAACTTTGCCTTCATTGTGTATCGCATTGACATGACAAATTTGAGATGCATGCAATAGAAATTTTGTTTTTATTTAAAAAAAAATGAAAGCCTAATATCCAAATTTTGCAAGTTTTGCAGTTGTATTATTTAAAAATAATCAATATTTATTCCATATTTTCATTATTATATTATTGATATTATTCATCTTATAAATATAATATTTTAGCTATTTAATAATATATAATTTCAGTCTTTGATTACATTCGTATATTGCATATATTGTATTGATTAAATTATTAGATATTTGTGATGTGATAATGATGTGTTTTGTGTCTGGGTGAAAATTGAGACACGTGTGTCACTATGGGTTGATAGGCCAGGTATGGGAGATTGGCTTCTTAATATATATATATGAGAATGAGAAAAATTGGTCGAAGACCTATAGGTGGATTTGTGACGTCATTGATTAATTTTCAAATGTTGTGAATATCTGAATTTAATTTATTTAAAGGTGCTTATGTATGACATGTACTTGTGGAAATGTCTATTTTATATATTATGAAAGTATACTGCTTGAATATGTGAATTTGTATTATTTATTATTATTCACTAAGTCGATGAAACTCACCCCCATCCATAAATTTTTTCAGAAAATAAAAGTATTGCTGGTTCTAAAAATCTCTGCTTCTTTTCTGCAGAGATTTAGTGATTATTTTCAGCTTTAAAAATGTTAGTATGAACTACATGTTGTGTCTAAAATATTTTGTATATTTTTATTTGATTTCGCAGTTAGGATGATAAATAGATATTTGGATATGTAAAGGTTATTATATGCTAATAAATAATCTGTGGAATATTTATCATTATTTTGGAGGAATTATGACTGAAAATAGTTTGATCATATTATGACTGATGAAATATGTTTAAAATGCATTTTTATTAAATGAGTACAGGTCCGAGCTATGAGCTAAATGTGTTAATGAAGCTGGGTCAAGATTATTACTAATTGAATATTGAATAATGTCACAATATAGGCTTACTATTTCCCGAGTCAGATAATAATAGAGACAGAGTTTTCATAGTTTAGGCTTACTACGAATCTCGGGGGCCTTAAACTTATTCAGGTCCTAGTGCTAGTCCGATCCACGGTTTTGGATTGTGACAACTGGGTAACTAATATCATCATTATAGTCAAAATGATTGTCATTATTAATTCTGATCATATTCTCATTTCTTTTCTTTTGCCAACCAATAAAAAAAATTTTATTATTATTTTTCATTATAGTTGTATCTAGATATTGATTTATAATTGAAGGCAAGAGTTGGAGATTAAGTGATGACTTGATTTTCTTTTTAAACACTTATTAGGGTTTTAAGAATCTGTGTTTATAAATTAGAGACTGAAGTATTAGATATAAAGATTGAATTGAACTTTATTTCGAGATCACTTCATTATATGAAAATAGAATCAAGTACATAAAATAACAATGTAAGTAGCTTATGTGGAAAAGTCTAATTCAAATTAACCAGTTGTATTTATTTTAATTTAAATAAAAATTTATGTTTTAATATTATATAAATAAAAATTAAAGAGTATAGAAAATGAAAATATAACGAGCATTATTATCATGCAAGACATGTCATAAAAAAGACTAGTTATTCTTAAATAAACGGGTCACTCACCTACCCTGCATGTCAATCTACGTCCCAATATATTTTTATTCATGTCATAAATGGGTGACTCGTTTTTAATACGGAATCATTTAACCTCAACCCTAACTCATTTATTTTACGTGTTAAGCGAATTTTGTTCGCTTATCGTAACCCCTTTTGACACCCTTAATTTGATCTGGATAAAAAAATGCACACACACTATAAATGTAAATAGTGATAATAATTTTGAGAATTTAACTAATTATATTAAAATAAAAAATTAGATTTTTTTTCATTTTGTGTTCATGATTTATTATAAATGATTATTTAAAATATTAATATATTATAATTATTTAATATAATGGATCTCCTACTTTTTAAAAAATTATCATATCACTTATTTTCCCGTATTACGTAATAAAGTGTTTTTTTAATTTATTTTTATATCTTTTTTATTAATGAATAACGAAAAAAAATAAGAAGGGACTAAATTTTTTTTAAAAAAATTTTGTCACTTATTTTTTTAGGATATAAAAAAAATAAAATTAATTTTTCTCTATAAATTTATTTTTATAATTCTTTATTTTCCTTCTAATTTGAAAAGAAAATTATTGAAATTCTTTTCTCTTATATTTTTTTCTCATTTCCAAATAAAATAGTTTTTGCTTATTAATATTAATTTAATTTTTTTCCTCCTATATAATATTATTTTAAAATATAATTTTTTTTCTAATCTGCACAATGCGTAGAGTAATTAAAGAATGAAATAGTACTTTATAACAACATTCAAAATCGTAAAATTATATAATAAAATGATAAAATATATCTTATTAAGATATGTTGAAAAGTTGCGATATTAAGATATATTTTTTTACATATCATACGAAACTTTTCATAAAATATGCAATAGCAATACAAAAAAATTCGTACACGCTATTAATATATTTTTCAATAGTGATAATAATTTTGAAAATTTTACTAATTATATTGAAATAAAAAATTAAGTATTTTTTATTTATGTTTATGATTTATTATAAATAATTATTTATTTATTTGAAATATTAATGTATTACTTTTTTAGTGTAATGTGTTATAAATATTTGAATGTCCTACTTTAAAAATTGTCGTATCTGTACATTCCTGTATCTCGTGACCCATATTCGTGCAACTTAACTTTTGGTATATGAGACTATTATTTACATCAAGCTAATCAACTAAGATTTTTTTTATTATCAATAAAAATTAAGTTTTTTTTTATTTGCCTTTATGTCATTAGAATAAGAAATTAAGTTTTTTATTTTATATTTATGATTTATTATAAATGATTGTTTGTTTATTTGAAACATTAATGTATTATTTATTTATTTAGTATATTATGTCTTATACATGTGGATGTCTGTCACGATCCGTTTTCATGGGTCGGACCGGCACTATGGCCTGGGAAAAGCTTAAGGCCACAAAGGACCGTAGTAAGCCTAATTACTGATCACAACTCCATAATTACATAAAAATATTTCACAAGACGGCCCATGATATTATTGATGATTCAAACTATTACAAAGCCTTAATTCATTCAACTCAACTATTTCAATAAAATTTTCATATACACTTGACATTAATATTACAATCATAAAATCTTATCATAACTATGGATTTTCTACTACTATACAATTATAAAAAATTCTAAATGATTCTATCTTATACATTTAAACATTCCTTTAAATAACTTTAAAATGAAAGAAAACTAAAGCTCCAAATTTTTACAATTTCCTGAAACAAAATAAAGGATAAAGGGGGAGAGGGGTGAGTATAAAACTCAGTGAATAATAATATATAATACCAAACTCACACATTCACACAAATGATACTTAAGGCATTCTAATTGAATATTCTTCATTCACACAATGTCAATCATATTATCCACAAACAACTGCAACCATATACACATCAAGTGGTTATTAGTTAATGAAATCACCTTAACAGGACCATGCTCTCTCCAAGTATGCTTTAATATCCATCATATCATATCATATAATCCCATGGTCCTGTGACTTGTGCACCCAGGGAGCCCACCACCGTTTGGGCAAAATTTTAATAAGATAAAAATGTTAAGACTTTATATATTAATAAAGGACTGAAAATGCAATATGAATTTGGTAATAGGTTGAGGAAGTTCAATAAACTGATGTGAAGGCTTTATTGATCAGAAAGAATTAATTTCTTGCTTCTAAGTGAGTAAAAATATATAATGCTTTACCAAATTTATTACTGCATAATTTATTTTATGCATTGTGCCTATTATTTCTAAATTCTTGCATATCTAGTATGTGGATGAATGTTTGTGCAATGATAAATGCTGTGAATAATTGGTTTGTGCATGATGACATGTGATTGCTGTATGGGAGTTGGAATGATGTGAATCACCTGGGTTGAGAGCACGGGCATGGTGAGAATGTCGTCAGTGGGCCGTAAGCCATGGGAGTGGCACCCCCCTTGTGCACTCTGGATGATGACACGTGTCATGGGAAAATATTTTTACAAAGAAAATTGTTTTGTGAAAAATACTTTTATCTGATTATGGTTTTGCCCGAATGGGGGTGGGCTCCCTGGGTGCACAAGTCACAGGACCATGGGATTATATGATATGATATGATGGATATTAAAGCATACTTGGAGAGAGCATGGTCCTGTTAAGGTGATTTCATTAACTAATAACCACTTGATGTGTATATGGTT
>CANUEX010213293.1:0-21167 GCA_948099535.1 Jatropha multifida | reverse complement strand
ATATTGGTCCGATTTTATTCGATTAACGGTTATTCAATAAATTTTCGGGTGAACCAAAATGATTTTCGATCCCCATAATATTACGTGGCGTAATATTATTGGCTAAAAATTTACAATTTAAATTTAAATGGGAATGTTTCGAAATAAAAATTTCAGGATATTACAGTACGAGAGCAACTTATGCATTTTGTCAATGATGTGGCTGCCACATCATCGAAACACATCATTTTTTGGTAGTGTATAAATAAAAAAAATAAGTCTAGGGGGTTAATAGGTCATTTTGTGTAAGTATAGGAAACAACTTATGCATTTTGTCGATGATGTGGCTGCCACATCATGCAATCCTAGCAGTCCAACTCGTTAATTTGGCGAGTGCATATCACGCTCCAATTTCTTATGTGGCCAGACGTGCATAAATTATGATAAAACTAGTTTAGAGGGCCAAAATATCATTTTAAAAATTGAGACGGTTAAAAGATTTTTTTTGCTTAAGTACATAGCTAATTTATATATTCGGCCTTTTTTTATTTGAGCAGTTAAAAATTTGAAAATTTCTAAGAAGACAATGAAAGGAGAATGGCATTTGATTACCCAAGTCTTACAGAAAAATGATTTGAAAAAGTAAAATTTTCAATATTTGGTACATGGATTCTACCTAAGAGGAAAATTCAATTCATGAACATATAAGAAGAAAAGCCATCTCTATCTTTGTTTCAAAAACTTTATTTTTTTTTCTTTTTTTACTGATCATCACTGATGAGCTCTTATTAATGATATTTTTTTTTTGTTTTTTCAAATAATCTTCAGATTTATTAGTTAGAATTTTTTTAAAAATCTATTATTATTATTATTTAATATATTTTATTACTTACTATATAAAAATAGAAAAAACATGTTAGATGATCTATATTCACCGTCTTGTTTCTTTTTAATAAACATGACCATGTAAGTTCCCACTGTACTTTTTTTATTTGACAAGGGCGGAGAAATTAAATTCTTAATTTCTTAATAAAAGTATGATATATTTTTTAAATATAATTGCATTAATTATAAATATTTAGATAAATCTAGATTTATTATCAGGTTGTTAGTTTCATAATCTAATTTAACACAATTAGTTTTTTTTAATTTTTTATTAATTCAATTTTTCTATAAATTTTACTGCTGCAGTAAGCAAACATCCGTAACTGTAAACTGTAATTGCTTGGCTGTGTTTTAATCAGTTAGTTACGGTTAAAAGCAGAAAAAAATTTCAGTTATTTTTTTTTCCTCAAAATTTACCATTGGATCCTCAAATTCTCTTTGAAAGTTTGACATTCTTCTCCCACTCTCTAAAAAAGCGAAAAACACAATTTAGCGCTTGCCAGCTAATACAGCCCCATAAATCAACGCTTATACTTACAGCTAATACTCCCTCAAACCCAATTTCAATAATCATCGGTACTAATTAATCAAATCTTAATCTAATCTAATCTAATCTCTCCATCTAATCAAATCTTAAACCAAAATTAAACTAAAAACATCTTTCTCTTTCTCGCTTTTTCACTTCTTTCACACAACAGGAGAAAAAAAAAAGGCACTTGCAGTTTCGATTTCTTCAAATGTGGAGTCTTCTTCTTCTTCTTCTTCGTCTACAGACTGACTTCGACGCGTTCCTTTCCTTTTTCAAGCCCTAAGCTGACGAACAAATAAATCTTAGTTGCATAGAGATTTCATACACTAACCTTAACCGCTTTCGATTTCCATGTCTTCTACTTTCAGTCCGTCACGGAACAGCCCCGGGAGTTCTAGGCTACAGCTGTTCCAACTCGGTGCCGCTGGCAGTGTGTCTAGGTTGAGATCTTCTTCGTTCAAGAAACCGCCGGAGCCTCTTCGCCATGCCATCGCAGATTGTCTTTCCTCCGCCGCTGCCGCCGGCGCTACCTCTCACCATGGGAATCCCTCCGTTGCTGTCACTGAAGCCTCTAGAACTCTTCGCGTGAGTAATTGCGTTGCCTTGTTCTTTTTCATTCTGTTGGATCAATTGGATCTTTGAGTTGAGAAGATTTGAATTGGTTTTATTTTGACGATTTAATTTGGTGTTAAGGTTGTAAATTTGGGTTTTGTTGTATTGAGAAGTTGGTAAACTGAGGGAAATTAAAGAAATTACTTGCATTTACGCTTTGTAAATGGAGCTTTCTTTAGTTCCTAGAGTGCCGGGCATAAGAAAAAGCGTTGAAGAATTTGTTTCGATTTAACTTATTTATGCATTTTCTCGGCAGCCAAACAGGCTGTAGGGCTGTAAATAAAATTCTTTAGTAGAAATTTTGTTGCCATTTTAGTCAAATTGAATTTCTTTTTAGACAGTGAAAGAATTTTGAAAATTAAATATTAGTTAATTTTTTCATGGAAATAGTAGTTGTTTCGGTTTCCAATTTGGATATTTTTGTATTATTAGTTTCTCATTGCGTAAATCTTCTTCTTTTTTTCTTTTTGTTTTATATACGATCTCTTTTTTCAATCTTTAAGCGGCATCTGTTTCTTATCTAGGAAGTTAAAATACAATAAAATTCTACCCCTTGTGGTAATTGACAAGGGCAGGTGCCTTATTTGATTGCTTTGTTATTTTTTGAGTAACAAGCCATCACATGAGGGTAATTTAAGCAATTATGGCATTGGATAGATATGAGTCATTGGTAGCACCAGTTTTCCATCTTTTTTAGTCCTCTCCTTATACTTAGTGAAATAACATTACTTTAAACTCTACATGGAATGAGGAAGAGGAAAGGAAATTGTTGAACATGCTTAATTGAATCACTGATAGATAGGAGTCATTGCTTAATTTTTGAAGGGAATTTTTATCATACTTTACTTTTCTCAGTCTTTCTTCGAGACCTTGAATTAGCCTTGGTCTTGAAATGTGCTGACAACATAAGATTGTCTCCAAACAAAAGCTTATCTTATCCAATCTAAAGTCCTCTGTGATACTCTTCATGAGTAATATGCTTTCTGCTTGGCCCTACCATAGCTTGAGCGTTAAAGTGACTGAGTTTGTATCGGTTGCCCATGGGTTCAAATCACACTGATGAGCATATAAAAGAAATTCTAATATGTTCTAAATTAATGTGCACGCCATTTAATTTTTGATCTTACATCTTCAATTCACAAATGACAGGACTATTTGGCTTCACCTGCAACAACTGACCTGGCTTATATTGTAATTTTAGAACATACAACTGCTGAAAGGGAGCGCAGGTAAATGTAATATTTCATTTTTACATGGAAGTGCTAATTGTGAACTTGCTGTGCCATGTGAAATCAAGATTTGAAATGCTTGTTTCTTCTATGTCCATGTGGTTTAGTCTTTTATTAGATGCTATTTTTTTCTAATTTTTCTCTTCTGATATGTGATTTAAGATTTTATTTTTTTTGTTCTTAACTGTATTTTATGTGTTTGGTTCATGATTTATTTTAGTCTATAAAGGAGACATACTACCGAAATTTATATACAATTTACTGTCTTATTCTAAGCTATCGATATGGTATTAATACTATACTAATTTGGTTGTAAAAATTTCTTAATACTGCTTTAACCTCAATGCTATACTTTTAATGTAGATTTTATTATCAGTATTTCATATATTAAAATTATTTGCTATTATCATTGTGAAAAATCGTAATATATACAATAAACACAGAACAGTTTGTTAAAATAAAACTTCCTAAAGGGTACTAAAACCCTCCACACAGTTTTGCAAGTCAAATGTGAATTTTCATCTGTAAAATTGGATCAAAATAATCTCTAGATTTCATTTGTTTTATCTGTTGGTAATATCCTTTGCATCTTTACATATTATATTTCCATTGATATGCATACATGCCATTCCCCTTTATTTTTTTATGCTCAATTTGTGTTTTCTTTTTTGAGCATATATTTTAGGATAATCCTTGTTATAATATTGAAGTCTTTTTCTGCTGATATGGCTTTCATCTGCTCCAGCCCAGCTGTTGTTGCTAGATGTGTTGCACTTTTGAAGAGATACCTTCTAAGGTATGTTTACTTGCACAAGCTCGTTTCTGTCATCTTGTTGAGTGTACATAAGTGATTATTTAGCTTATTATGATAACACGGTACTTGATGTGTAATGATAATTGATCGTTTAGCAGCAGGTATTTCATTGGAGTTACTTTTTAAGTATTGTTGCCATTTGATAATGCAGTTCTTTTGTATCTGAATTTGTATAGATACCTCTGATTTAAATGCTAGCATTAGGCAAGCATATGCCCTCGACTTTGTTGTGTTGTTGCTTGAGGATATTTGAAGAGGTTTCTTGATTGACCTATCTAGGCATGAGACTTGAAGAATTGTTTTTGTTTTCTTTGTACTTATGGTATAGCTTCATTATTTTGTTGGTTTTAACATTGAAGACTGAATGCACATGTAAATAAGAGGATATGGAGTGGATTTGAGATTGTATTTATATCTTTGGAAAAGTACTGTTTAGTCCTTGAGGGTTGACCTAATTTACTATCTCATCCCTCTATTTTGGTAAACTCTATAAGTAGTCCCTGAGATTTAGCTCCATTGGACTATTTTATCCTTTTGTTAAAAAAAGTCACTTCCACCGTTAAATATTAATAAAAGACCACATTATCCCTTGTATAATATAAATACAAAAATGCCCTTGTCCACTAACCCACTAACCCTCCTATCTCCATCTCTATCTTTCTCTCTCTCTTTTCTATGGGTATCTGTATCCCTCTCCATTTTGTCTCTCTTATATCTCCACTAACCCAAACCTTCTATTCTTGGGCAACGACCTCCTGTTCATTCAGTTGGAACCCCTGCTCATCCATACACTGGAGTTCAGTTTGCTCCTCATTTGGAGCATCCTATGCCATAAGCTTCAGCTGGATGGGGAGCAGGTGTTCTGGCAGTACCTCATTCTATGTCCCCACAGATGAACAACGGGTGAAATTAATCCCCTAGAATGATTTATTTACTCATCATTTACCGTTTTCTGGCTGAAGCCAGAAAGAAAAACTATCTTATCAATGATGGCGTGGGCTGGATAGATATCTTTTATTCTTCACATGTTTAGACCATAGACTTAGATCTATTTTTGTTTTATTTCATTATTAATTATTAATGGTAAACAGGTCAAAATAAATGAGATGAAATGGGGGTAATGAGTATACTAAACTAGTAATGTAAGAAAGGGGCTTGAGAATCTTTTTGCATACTGATCCCAATTCTGAACCTTGGTTGTACTTGGTTGTATTTTTAAGTCTATAATATTTAGATTTTGTTTTGAATTGGGAAAATAATATTTTAAAAGATCACAGCTTTCGTAGTTGTTGGGTTATTATTATCTATTAATTTTTAAACTTCTTTTCACAATTGAGTTTTCAAGAGATTTTAGAGTTTTTGGTTTTGATTTTTTTGGCTGTTCAACTATTTCTATTATCCATCTCCATCCTCACTTGTATACCCATTGCGAAATCTAATCAATTTTGAAAAAAGAAGGCATGGAGATGAAAGATAGAGCAAAATAGACATGGAGATGGATACCCATAGAAGAGAGATATAGAGATGGAGATATGGAGGATTAGTAAATTTGTGGACAAGGGCATTTTTGTATTTTTATCATATAAAGGGTAATGTGATCTTTTTACTAATGTTTAATGGTGAAAGGGCCTGATTTGAAACAGAAGGATGAAATAGTCCAATGGAGCTAAATCTCTAGGATTACTCATAAGGTTTACCAAAATAGAGGAATGAGTTAGTAAATTAGGTCAAAACCTTAGGGACTAAATCATACTTTTCCCTTATATATTTTGTTTTAGAGTTGCCTATATTAAAAATAATTTTTTTACCCTATAGTTTAATGTTAGCCTTTCTTCCCTTATTATATTTATATCAGTGCCTTGACTAAAACACTCAAATTTGTTCAAATTTTATTATGTTTGCAATGATCTATAGTGAAGCAGCTCTTGCTTTTTTGTGGCCTTAGAAGAGGTTAAACAGTTCAGAGGCTTCTGACACGTTCCTTGGAGATATCATTGTACTTATCCCTTAGATTTGATAGTTATTGAGCCAATTTATGTTTCATGAACTATGTATGGTTTAGTACAAAGCCAAATAATGCTTAATCTGTCTATTTTTATCTCTTTATCTTTTTCATAGAGGTGTTTCTGCTACTTGTTTTTAAGATTTTGGTTTTCTATAAATGTTCTTTTGTATTCTTTTGGCTAAGTCAACCTGCATGACTGTTACTTGGACCTGCCCTAATAGAATGTGATATAAACTGATATTGATGCTTCGAATACTTCTCCCTCACATTGGCCTCGCGACTTGTTGTAATATGTAATGTTTTGTGTTGTCTTGATGGTTTCCCATGAGCTGCTAGTCAATCAAATGAAAGCTTCTTTTACTGCAGTTTTGTATCAGTGTTTTTGGTATTTGGGGAGAAGGATTGGTTCTCCTTTTTTGGTATCATCTTGGTGTTAAGTAACTCCACGTACTAAATCTGATCCTTTAGAGGGTCAATGATATTTTTATTTATTTCCATGTCATTTGTGCATTGAGCAGGCAATTGATGTCTTTTCCATTTGTGTCACTTGATAAAGTAGTCAGTTCTGCTAGATTCTATTGTTAGGTTTTTATGAGTTTTATTATTATTTTGCTGCAGATATAAACCCAGTGAGGAGACATTACTTCAGATTGATCGATTTTGTGTGTGCACAATTGCTGAATGCAATATTAGCCCGAATAGACGATTGTCACCGTGGTCACGATCTCTGAATCAACAAGCTGTTGCATCCACAGCTTCTACAAATTCTTCACCTTCTTTGCCTGTATCCAGTTTTGCTTCTGGGGCACTTGTAAAGTCATTAAATTATGTACGTTCCCTAGTAGCTAAACATGTTCCAAGGCGATCTTTCCAACCAGCAGCTTTTGCTGGAGCTCCCTCTGCATCAAGGCAGTCTCTTCCATCGTTGTCATCTTTGTTGAGTAGATCCTTCAATTCCCAGTTAAGCCCTGCAAGTAGTGGAGAATCTTCGGAGAAGAAAGATACTGCCATCTTACCTGTTTCGAACGTATCAAATATGGAAACAGTTGATACAAGAGAGGACCTGGATTACATTGCAGGTGATGTTTTAAAATGGCGTTGGGTTGGGGAACATCCTTTGTCATTTCTCTCAGCTGAAAAGTAATATTTTCTTTGCCTTTTTTCTTCATCTAACTTTTCATTTTGCAATATAAGTTGGTTCTTTATGTAATGTTGTCACAAGATGCTAAAAGAGTTCCACTGAATTCTCGTCCTGTTTAATAATACAGTGGTCGTTCTGTGGACCTTCAAGATATGAGCACACGTAATTTCCTAGAATTAGGTGCTGCAGCTCTACTCATAGGAGACATGGAAGCCAAAATAATGGGTCAGCCTTGGAAATATTTCAGAACTGCTGATATGCCTTATCTTGATCAACTATTGCAGCCCTCATCATTTACAACCATTACTAATTCAGCCTCTGCTCGTCCCCATCTGAGGGCAATAACAGCATGTAAACGCAGTAAAGCAGGACCTCGCCAAATTTGGCATGTTCTTCTAACTGATATTATTGCTTTGCTATGCTTGGAGAATTTGGTCCATTTAACATTACTTTTTCCCATTGTGCATTAATTTATTTCATCTCTAAACTGATAAATGGTAACTCATTTTGTGCTAAGATAAAAGATCGTCCTTTTCTTTTGATGGTCTTCACGTGATAGAAGATATTAAAGCAACTTTGGCTCAGCTGGAAAAGTGATGTAATGGTTTTTATCATTTAGTCTTACCTTTAGTACACCTGGGCTCTTCTGTTCTGTCTGAGAATTGTTAGATTTATTTGAGCGTGAAATTTCAGATTTGGGAAGAATACTCATGATTTCGGCTTATTTTATACCATCCAAATTTGACTTACAACGTGCTTTCTTTTAACAGTTAATAACAGCAATCGAGTCAAACCAGTATGTGAATAGTTATTGTTTCATTATCAACTTCAGTCAATCCTTTTTCTTCTCTCTCTCTTTTTTTACTTTTGTACATGAATGAATCATGAGATGGAGGAAGATAGAATAGTACTTGCGAAAAGTTCATTTGATTTTTCCTAATCTATAGCAAGGACAGTAGAATTGATAGAACATTATGAAATGACCAAGAAAATGTGTCATGAAATGGTAAAGAAAATTTCATCTATTTGTACAATTTAAACTGAATATATATGATACAACTATTGACAAGAGGATAATACAGGCAAAAAAATGTATGAGAACAAAGCCAACAATTTCATACGTGTTTATTTTACGACATTTTAATGGGTCATTCTGCAATACATTTTCTTTACATTAGTCTGTTCGCATGTCTAGTTATCATAAAATTAAAGCTTTTCCTGATGCATTATGATAATTAAGATGTCCATGCATTTCAATTTTATATATGGAAATTTAGCAGTATCTCAACTATTTTTATTCTTGTTTGACAGGGAGGATTCTCCAGCAAGCACATTCCGCACACGTGCTCGACCTCTTTTCCAGTATCGTCACTACAGGTACAGAAAGGGAGATCCTCATTTATGGTCCTCTTATGAACTAGATGGCCCTTGTTTTCATTCTTCATGTTTTTTCGAACATTTATAGGTCATTTATGATTTAGAGGAACCATTTTTTCTTTTCTTGTCAGCTGTATGAACTTATATATGCGTTTTCAATGATACATGCAATAGTTTTTCCTGAGTGCCTCTATTTCTAGGTGTGGCTCCGGTCAACCCCTCCACACCCCCCGCCCCCTCTCCTCAAAACAACCACCCCAATCCACCCACCCTGTTAATATATAAATTTCTTTTCAACAGGCAGAAAATTAGAGGATACAGAGTGGATGATAAGACTTTCTCACTCAATAGTGTTAACTTCTTATAGTTCATAAATGCGTAATATCTTTTGAAGTTGAATCTGAAACTCAACCTGTGTTCTAAGACCTATTGCAATGTGTGTGTGTGTGAATATAAAAAAATCAACAATTTTCTATTGGTGCTTCTGGTGTCTGGCTTTGGATTTAAAATACCTGTCCATGTTCCTCTTTCGTATTTATGGTATTGCATTTGACCCCTGCCATTTCATTTGCTTTTTAACATTGTAGATTAGGGAAGTGATTTGTTTGGATATAACTGTTGTTTATATTCAAGAATAGAAGCTTTAATCATAAGTTTTTGCCATTCCCATGTTCCTCTCATCTTTTTCCTTTTCAATGTGATTTAGTGAACAGCAACCTTTACGTCTGAATCCTGCTGAGGTATGCGAGGTTATTGCTGCAGTTAGCTCAGAGACATATTCACCAAGTGCTAATAATTTCACTGTATCATCTAGATTAAGTAATAACAGTGGAAAGCCATCAATGGACGTGGCTGTGAGTGTCCTTATTAAACTTGTCATCGACATGTAAGTTCTGTTGCAGTTATCAGTTGTTATTACTTAATTCTATTGTATATTTCATGTTCAGCACTAGAACTTTTTGTATTCACATATCTATCCTTGTGGGTGTGCATGGTTAATTGATGTATACATTCATTTGCAGCTTGCTGTACTAGACATTTTTGTCATATCTGAAATGCTGTTTACTTGATGTCATGATTATATTGGAAGCCACCTATTTACTGGCCTTCCTCAGTCTTCTGCTGTGGCCTAAATCATTTGAGACATGGCATGCTGTGCCAATAGTATGCAATATGGAAAACAAATGTAGGCTGCAACTATTTTATAGTTTAATCTGAGGGATTCAGCCTTATTTTATAGTATATGTGGATTATTTTTGTTTGAGTGAATGTGATTAGATAGGCTTAAAAAACTGAAATTTTGGATATTAGTTTTGTTTTTGGAGTGAAGGCATTCCTATCATGAATGGTTACCAAACCAGGGTTTGCTGATGTAATTGCAAATTGTGATTTTTATGGTTGGATTGTCATATCATAGTAAACAATATGTGCTCGAGTCGTTAAATAACCCTTCATTGCAAAAGAGTTGCTATCTTGAATTTTTTTGGCCTACCTTTTCTGTGTAAAGCAAGTACCTACTAATTACCTTAAAAAATATTGCTTAAATTGACATCTAGCCTATTTTGTTTATATCTTGTAAAATTTATTGCCATAATTTGATGTAAGGAACCATTCATGGAAGCTAAATTGTCAAAATATTAAAATTTGAGCCGAGAAGTATTGAAAATAGAAACAAATGACCATAAGCATACTGTCTTCCTTTGAGGACTTAAGTGTAAAATTAGGTGTCGAAGATTCTTAAGGTTAAAAGCACTTGGATAGCCGGTGATTACTCTTTAATCAGTTAATGAGATCTTTTCCTTTGTTTTCCCTCTTATAATGGTCACACAAATTGCTCATGGAAGGTTATTGGAAAATTTCTTTGTAGGTATGTATTGGACTCTGGGACGGCTGCTCCACTCACTCTATCCATGCTGGAGGTGCTACATTATGAAATGTTGTGTTTTTTGTGATTGCAGATGTGAAGAGCTGCTAATGTTTATTTTTGAAATCATATTTAGGAAATGCTTAGTTCTCCAAAAGCAGCTTGTCGGGTTCGTGCTTTTGACTTGATTCTGAACCTTGGGGTCCATGGTCATCTATTGGAACCAATGGTGGTGGACGATACTTCCACAATTGAGGAAGAGTATTCACAAGAATCATTTGCTGATACTGACGAACAACTTGCAGCACAGGAGAAAAGAAAAGCAGATTCTGTTAAGAAGTTGGGTACCTCATCAGCTATTGATAACTTTGAGTCCTGGATTTTAAACATTTTATATGAGATACTTCTTCTTCTTGTCCAGGTATAATTCCAGTAAGCATCATTTATGCAATTCTTTGTTTAGTGGATTTACCTCAATTTTTCTCCGCCTTTGAACTGATTGTATGTGTTGAATTTGCTTATATGCACTTTTAACTGAAAGAATTGTATTTTCTGAAATATGAGGAATCTACTACTTCAAATTCAAACTGATACCATTATTATCTTGTTACCATTGTTCTCTTATCTGCAATCAAATACAGTACGTGTTAGTAAAGACTGATAATTGTTGCATTGACCAACAATGGAACTTGGAACTTGAATGAGAATGCAAGATATGAGTTGGAGAAGTACTTTTAAGTGATTTTACTTGAAAATCCAGAGAGAAATTATTTAGCCAACTGGTTGATATCATGAGATAACATTGTTTGTGTTTTATCTTTACTGTTGGTAATCTACTATGTTTAATGTCCTTGTAAATTCTATATCAACTGATCTCTAAATTCCTTTTGTAGACACAAGAGAAAGAAGAATCTGTCTGGGCATCTGGTTTGAGCTGTTTACTTTATTTTGTTTGTGATAGAGCCAAAATCTTGAGAAAACGATTGGAAGGCCTTGACATAAGGGTGAGCTAATAATGTCCTTCACCATTTCAATTCTTTGCAGTCCTATTGCAGAAATGCAATTTCTTTTTCTTTCCCTTTGTTTATTCTGCTTTATGCTGCAAAATTGTCTATTTTGTCTTTGTTACCCTCGACCATTCTCTTATTGGCTCGACATGAAGGTGAGTTAACTTTTTATCTGAGCGGTATCATCAGGTATTGTAATTTTTTACCCCTTATTTATGTTTGCTGCCAATATATACGAGTATATGAGATTAATTCTAAAGAGTGCAACTTGGAGATATGTTGGAAATGTTGATTCCTCAACCATGTTTGCCATGCCTAAACAGTGTTCCATGGTTGAGGAGTTTGGCCTGACTGCTCAGGGGTTCAGATTTGATAGTTCACTATCTCTGTCAATTGACATGGGTTTGGTTTGAAAGAAAGGTATTGCTGTCATATTGACTAGAATCTTAAACATGGATCGAAAGTAAAATAGAATGTTAGCTGGACTTTAAATTTGTTGCCGAACCCCAGGAGAATGCAGTCTGATCCATGTGTATGAGAGAGAACAGATTATGGATGGAAGAACGAAATCATATTTGCAAAGGGTTGTAAAATTTTTCGGTCTATAATGAGAAATTGCCCTAATGGATTTCATTATACCCTTATATAAATAACACAATTTCCAGTGACTAACTTTGACTGGACCAAGATTATTGAAATGAAACATTGAAGCCAATACCTGTTCGAGTGCTAAAAGCTTGGGTTGGTCAATCTAAGCAACATAAGAAGTGTGCAAATTTTTAAGTGAAAAAAAAATTCTTATTTGTTAGTTATTTCTGTTTTAATATCTTTGCAGCTACCATCACATCTCAGCCCTGTTTGGGGTTACCCATACACGTGTGCTGTATTGAATTTACACCAGAGATATTTTTTATTTTATTACATTACGTTCCATTACTGCTTATCAGGCATAACCCTTGAATTGTACAATGTTTGTATCTTTTTAACTCTATAAGCTATTAAACTGTGATTTGGATGTCTTTTGTATGGGACTTTGCAATAAAATCTATGTTCTAATCTTCTATTATTATGTTTACATCAAGTTCTTTTATCAGCCAGGCTGGATCTTTTTTCTGCATCCGTTTTCAGGTCATTAAGACACTTATTGAGACAAGCAGGAAGAATTCTTGGGCAGAATTAGTTCACAGCAAGCTTATTTGCATGTTAACAAACATGTTTTATCAAGCCCCTGATGAGCCAACACTAGATGTATCAAAGGCTCCGGTTTTCCTCATAGACCAAATTGACCTGATTGGAGGAATTGAGTTTATTCTCTATGAGGTAATTGTTGATCTTCAAATTTGGAATAAACTATTAAGTGATGTTGATTGGCTATTGTGGTTGAGCATCTAAATCCACATGTTTTTGTTTTTTCTTGCAGTATTCTCTTGCCAGCTTGAGAGAAGACAGGAGAAATCTATATTTGGTTCTTTTTGACTATGTTGTGCATCAAATAAATGAATCCTGTATAGCTTCTGGAGTTTCTGAATATAGCGATGATGAGATTCGACCTTTGTCAGCCTTGCTTTCTCTCGCTGATGCACCTGAAGCTTTTTATATTTCTGTAAAACTTGGGGTGGAAGGCATTGGAGAGCTTTTGAGAAGATCAGTTTCTTCTGCATTGCCTAGGAATTCCAGCAATGAACGACAAAATATGGTAAGGCTAAGTTAGTTTGTGTAAGGCCAAGGGTGTGCATGTTGTGTTTCATCTAGGAAGGCCAATGGCTGATTATTTCTCTAATGCTATGTTTGGACTAAACAACAGTAACATGCCTTAATCCCAAACTAGTTGGGGTCGAGTCATATGAATAATTTGTTTCCGTTCCACTTTGTCCATGGTAAGTTTGCACTAAAGTAAGGAAGCAGTAGATCTTTTGAGACGACTTCTCTCCATGTAGTTCTAGGTCTACCTCATCACCATTTAGCACTCCACCATCTATGAATCACTTATGGATTGGAGCATGTGGTGAGGTCTACGTAGGACATGAAAAAACCATGGGTATGTGCTTAAAGAGGAAAGAAAATAAGAAGGAAAGGAAAATTTTGAAAAAAAAATCCTTATATTTGGATATAGGAGGAAAATAAAGTTAATTTTTTTTCCTCCAGTTCATTGTTGTAGTTTTTTTCTATTTTCCCTCCACTTTGAGAGGTATTTTGGAAGGGAAATAATTATCTTCCTTCCTCATCCCAAAAAAGGGATAATGTTGTTCCCTTATTATTTTCTTTTAAGAGAATCCTAGGATCTAACATGCAATCATGCATATATGTGTTTACTATTACACTCTTGCATTTTCTTGTAAAACAACTAGGTTGTAGCTAGAAAAATGTAACATCATAGCTGAGTTCCTCACTTCTTATTGTTCATGCTTCTGTTCAGTGGTGGATTCAGGAAAAAAGTTTTCCAGGGCAATATATAATAAACTAAAAAAGAGAGAGTTTATTCGGTATTTTAAGAGGAGTCAATTGAAAAAAATACATATATATCAAAAGGAAATTAAGAAAGAAGAGCGGTCAATTGACCCCCCTTTCCATAATGTAGATCTGCCACTGCTTCCATTATATGAATATTAGGGCCCATTTAGATAAGTGGTTGGAACTATCATATGGTGTTTGGACTTCCAACTACTAGTTAAGGTTGTTTGGTAAATCCGATGATTGGAACATTGTTTCAATATCTAGCGGCTAAAGGTTAAAATTAGCGTTGAAACCTTGAAAGTTGAAGTTCGTAGCTGTTAGCATTTGTACCTCCAATCCAATGGTTGGAGTAGTGTTTCAATATCTGGCAGCTAAGGGTTTAAAATTATAATTGAAACTTTGAAAGTTGAATTTCATAGCTGTTAGCTTTTGGTCCTCCGTCAGCCAATGGCGACCCACTAACTTCTGGCTGCCGAGAAATAACGGCAACAACTAAACCAAACAAACACTTAATCATATGGTCAATGAAAGGCAATAGTTTCTTACGTTCCCTTTGTCATTCCACTGAAGGTGCTGAATGTGGCCGTGCCATAGGCCATTCAATTTTGGGACCTCATCTATATCCAACAAAATTTATGTTCCAGGTAACCCATCACCCACCCAGTACAGTGGTCATTCAATTAAACCATTTGGGTGTTTGGCTAATACAATGTACATTGCTTAAATCAAATGTGCAAATAAAGTAATAATAAGTATCAATTCTTCTATTCAATATGTGAAAGTTGCATAATTGATTCTTCTAACATGTTGATCCAATTATTGGATATATAAAGGGAAATATTGCAGTTACAGATGTAAAAAAAACTATTAGTAAGATAGATACTATCAGAAATAGGTTTAGGTTTGACCAGCCATACTATCTGTTTGTAGAAACAGATTCTCATGTTCCTTTCAACAGTCATTTGTTGAGCAATGGGACCAGGTTGACTTTAGTAGAAAGTTTATGTCAAGAAACACTGATCTCTATC
This sequence comes from Jatropha multifida, assembly GCA_948099535.1. NCBI lineage: Eukaryota > Viridiplantae > Streptophyta > Magnoliopsida > Malpighiales > Euphorbiaceae > Jatropha > Jatropha multifida. The sequence goes on along the minus strand of CANUEX010213293.1, from coordinate 6,243 downwards.
ATTGTATTCACTGATTCATCCATCCATGCTTCATCAGGTGAAAATTGCATCTTCCTTTCCTCTCCTTTTAGAGTACTCTTATGGTAATTTAGTAGGTAATTGCTTAAGCACATTGCATATGTCCATAGATTTTATGTGTGCAAATATTTCTTTCTTTGAAACGTTGATAGATTACTTCTTTTTTTTTTAAATCATTATTGCACTTTGAATCTAATTTATCTTGCAGCTCTTGGAGAATATAACAGAGAAATTGGATGCAATTATTGGTTCTTTTACTCATTTAGACAATGAATTCTCCCATCTGATGCATCTAACTAAAGTTTGCAAGTTCCTGGAAAGTATTGAGAGTGGAGACCGTGTTATCATGAAAGCAAAACTTGCATGGGCCACTTTGCATTCTCTTCTTCATTCTGAAAGAATTGCTTACTGCCAGAATGGCTATGCCTGGTTAGGCGATTTGCTTATTGCAGAAATTAGTGATGGAAGGGATGTGAATATATGGTCAAATATCAAGGACTTGCAGCATAAAATTGCTCGTGCTGGTAATACTGATTCTTCAGTTGCTTCAGATGTTCCTTTGTCTATTTGGCTTATGTGTGGGCTTCTGAAGTCCAAAGACTGCCTCATCAGATGGGGCTTCCTATTTGTCCTTGAGAGGCTTCTTATTCGATGTAAATTTTTGTTGGATGAGAATGAAAGCATCAATCTTGGCCACGATCATGTCAACAACCGACTTGAGAAGGCAAATGCAGTAATAGACATCATGAGCAGTGCTTTGTCCCTGGTAGCTCAAATAAATGAAACAGATCGAATCAACATTTTGAAGGTATATTTCTTGGATTCGTGGTTACCAATAAATTAAACCTTAGGATAGTTTTAGGATCATAGATTAGTTACCTGTGTTATAAGGGCACAAAAAGTTTGATCCACCACTGCTATTTTTAGCTATTGGATACTTCTCATGGTACTTCCTCCTTAAATTCATTATGAAATAATTTCTGCTTGATTAGATGTTAATTTTGCTTGTTATTTTTCATCTGAAATTTCTAGGAGGACAAAATATTGGATTATCTGGCTGGTGAATTATTAATAGCACCTTCCCTAGTATTCAAGCGAAAGATCTGTCAATGATTTGGTTCATTTTCTAGACGTAGTTTTCTTGTCTTTTCCTTTTTTTTCATTTTCCTTTCTTTTTTTTTTCTTTTTGTTTTGGAAATTATTGAATCAGGGTCCACATTGTTTGCTTTTCATTTCAAAACCTAGTGTATAATCCATTTTTTGTTGAAATTTTTTGTGGGGTTTGATAATGAGTATTTTTCCTCACATTCCTTCACTTTTTCTATGCAGATGTGTGACATACTATTCTCTCAATTATGCCTGAAAGTTCTCCCATCAGCTGTGATGCCATTTGCAGAGAATAGCCAACAGGGAAAAGTGTATGGTGCCACAGATGAAACTAGAAAAATTGAGGGTGCTGACCTTGTGTCTCTGCAAGAGAACAGTCTAGGAAATGAATTTGTAGAGGAAGCCGATGGCAGACCCAGCTACAACATTAATGGTTCACCGATGTGTGAGACAGCATCAATGGCTGCCATGCTTCTCCAAGGAAAGGCTATCGTTCCTATGCAATTAGTTACACGAGTTCCAGCTGCATTGTTCTATTGGCCATTGATTCAGCTTGCTGATGCAGCAACTGATAATATTTCACTGGGTGTTGCTGTTGGAAGCAAAGGAAAGGGAAACCTTCCTGGTTCTGCATCGGATATTAGGGCCACTCTTCTATTGCTTCTGATTGGTAAATGTACAGCTGATCCTTCTGCTTTTCAAGAAGTTGGTGGAGAAGAATTTTTTAGGTGATTTCTCATTCTCTACTCCCTTAGGATGGATGATTCAGCATTTCCTTTTTGTTAAGAAATGCAAAAACTTTTCACTTTTGGTTTTTGGCAGGGAACTTTTAGATGATACAGATTCAAGGGTAGCATATTACTCCTCAGCTTTTCTTTTGAAGGCAAGATACTATTTTTTCCCCCTCTGCTGATAACTATGAAGTTTTGATTTCTTGGAATTTCAATGCCTACTCATTTCAATCTTGGATTTTTCAGAGAATGATGACGGAAAAACCTGATGAGTACCAACACATGCTTCAGAATCTTGTCTTTAAAGCACAGCAGGTAGGCCTTTATTATGCTGTTCAATGGAAATAAAGCGATTCAAGTGTGAAATATACTGAGAACAATAGCTAAGGTGCAAGCGTAATCCATGCTCATCTCAATTTTGTATGTGCAATCAGTTAAAATGGTGGGCTGATATTTACTAGATTTCTTAGAGGATATACCATTGTATGCTGTCATGGTCCTTCAGTACTGCTTTAGAATATTGAGATGTTATCTTATTCAAGCCAAGTTTTCATGAGGACATTATCTAATTTTTGCAGTATTATTCTAGTTCTGCTTATGGGATAGCAGTGATTAAATATCACTTACATTTGCTTATGCCTCTTCTGTACAGAGCAACAATGAAAAGTTGTTGGAAAATCCATACCTTCAGATGCGTGGGATACTCCAGCTATCAAATGATGGGCTATAGTGTAGTGACCTATGTGGAAATTAATTGCTTCTGGTCTTGGAGACAATGCATTGATGTGTAACTTTGATGTTCTTATAGCTCAACACCCAATTGTCCACCTCAGAACATTTGACCAAGATCTGAAGATCCGTAATTGGATTGTTGTTGATTTTCTTGGCATATGTAGCACAGTTGTTCTAATTCATGGAGTAATTCGACCAAGCTAAAAAAATAAGAAAAGAGTTGAGATTGTGTCAAGCGGGGAAATCCATTGTGCTCTTTATATGTGCTCCTAGATCAGCTGCCTCTTTAATTATTTCGCTTCTCCTAGGAAAATGGTGAGACTAATGATGTCAGCTTTATTATCTCTAATCATTAATCGGAATATTGGAAGATACATGATGTTTGTGAAATAATGTTTTCACATCATCTGAGGTTTAAAATCTGGAGAATTGTCACTAAAGAGTACAGTATGGTCAGGAAACTTTTGAAGTAACATCATCATCCTTCATTTGCCTCTTTAACATGTAGTTGCTGGGATTCAACATATCTTCAGGTATGTTTATATCTCATCTTTTCAATGTTTAATTTAATTACAAATTCTAATTTGAGGGCTATTTACTAACTCAGTGGTGAAAGTCTTAGACTTGCATAATGTATTTGGATGTTTATGAAGGAAAGGGAAAAGTGAGGAATAAAATGATGGTAACAGAAGTTATTAGCCCCTTTTCATTTTGGGTTGAAGGGGAAAATAGAATAAAATTTCTTTCCCTTGTTAGAGGGTAAAGAGTAAAATTTTACAACTTATAACACCTGAAATGAATTTTAATATTGGAAGTTCAAAGTTGAGCTTGAGGTAAGGATAAAACTAGGGCTGTGCATTATATGGTCTAGACTGCGAATTTGAACCAAACAAATTTATTTTGGTGGTTTGATTTAGTTTAGCCCTCTAAGTGGTTTAGTTAGAAAAAATAAATAAATAAGTATAGTTTGGTTTAAGGTTTGGTTTTTAAATTTTAGGAGATCAAACTGATATTACATATATAGTATCTGAACAAATACTTTTACATTGTTTGTCTAGTTACCCTTTTAATTTTTGGGGGATCACTGAGTAAGATAAATTTGTGTGCATATGTTTGAAATGTAAAACTCTAATGAAGAGATTTTTTTAATATACTTTTCAAATATTAATTTCTTAGTGTACATACAGGAATTTACATCTATATATTTTTTATTTTATTGGATGATAATATTATGACTGCATTGCTAATATTTAAAATGAAAATAACTCTTAAACTTCATTGAAAACCAACTAAACCATTTTGTTTCTATTTGTTTTGGTTTGGTTTGAAAAAACATTAATTCAAAATTTTTTAATTTGACTTGTCAAATTCTTCAAACTACACAAAGCTGGTATACACAGCTAGAGATAAAACCAAAGTTGATAACCTCCTTCCATCCAAACTCCTCACTTTCCTGCATCCTCTTTTAACTAAGGAAAAAAAGTTCTATGATGTCATTAGCTTCCATTTCTCTTTCCAAGTTTAGAAATATCCTGCTCTTGGGGAAGTCACCTTTCTCTTTTTTTGCATTTACCAAATAGGCAATTTTTGGTCTGAAACCCTACATTGGTAAAACAACGGAATGATGCATTTAGAGCTGACCCTGGTCTTTCCTTTTAAGGACCCAAATTCAATTGGTCTATAATTCATTATTGGCCTTTACGATTTTCTCTCAACCTGCCTTTTTAAAATGTTAATCATATTCTCAAGTGATTGAAAGGTTCTTCGTCAAGCGTCTTGCTGAGTCTGAACATGCTAAATCTGTTGTGTCATTGCGCTTTTCCTGTGTTGATGTATGTTTCCTTTTCATGTGGATGCAGTTATTGGTGTGCATATATCTAGAGAAGATTTCCCAGGCGATATCAGGAGAACCTTTTTTGTCTGTACAGAATCATAATTCTTCTTGACCTGTATCTTTTTGAATTCCTGAAGACTACGTTAATGCTGGCTTCTTTTTTAATAGCCATCCTCACATCATAAATCAGTGAGTTCTTTTTAACTCAGAGATTTATCAACTTTGTTGTGTCGACAAAACACCTAGGATTTTGTATGCATAGCGAATAGGACCTGAAAGGTGCTAGAAGCTCGGCGATCACAAAGCTCTCATATGTTGTTGAGGGGATATTGTGCAGATGGACGTAATTAAAGACATCTTCAAAGTGCAGCCTTTTTTTTTTTTTTTTTTGAGTATGTATTCATTATTTATTTTTGGCGTTGTAAATATGTAATTTTTCCATCTATTTATTTTTTGTTTTGGTAGCAAATTGCGATTTTGATGTATAATGGTTGAGAAATTTTCTTGTTTTGACGTTGGAAAATGAGATGGTTTAAATAAATGGAAAGTTTTGGTGCCTCATCACTTATGTATGTTTTGTGTGTTGTGTTTCTTTTGACATTTATTCAGAAATGATATGACAAATTATTCTATCATCTATCTTGCCTGTTACAGATGAAATTTTATCAATATGTAAGTCCTTAAAAAGAGGGATTTTGTTTAATGCCCCCCATTTAGTGATCAGTCAATTCCACTTCAACGTTGTCCCTTTTGAACTTCAAGTGTTGTAATTTCATTTACGTACAATTAAAAGTGAACAACTGAATTGTAGAAATTGGTTGGGTTTTGAGTCGGGTAATCGTTGGACTACAATTGGAACTTCATCTTCCAGCGAGTACAATGTCCAGGTTTAATATTTCGTCTATAAATCATTTTAGGCCTTGAGTTACAATTGCACGAATGAAGCGTATTGAGGCAACGATTAACTATCACCTCTGTATAAGAATGACGCATATAAATAAGGAGAGAGATGCAGGTGATCCTTGTCAAGAGAATCTTCCTGCACAATTGGCATTGCTGATGAGCTCTGCTCTTGCTTAAACGCTTTATTATGATGCATTCTGAATTTATGATAAATGATGAAGCCAAACTAACTGTATTATATACAGCTAGCTACAAGCATTACAAATACAATTAGTGACAAATTGGCAAATTTTGGGAGTGTTCAGAAAAACCTTACTCTATTTAGGATAGAGTGTGATATTGTAATTTCTGCTCCACAGCATATATAACATTGTACGATCTGATTCAAATTTATGTGATGCTATATTGAGTCTCTATCCAGACAAAATGGTTGGCATAAAAGCAGGGAGTAAACAAAAAAAAAAAAAAAAAAAAAAAGGGTCAGGCCCTGCATGTGTTGTGCCATGAATCTACCTAGCAACTTTTCATCCGTCTACATTCTAACTTCTCTCATCCCAAAATTAACAAAAGCCTATGAAGTAGCAGTTAATGCAAGGAATATTCAAATTAACTTTTAACATCAACTTATTTGCATGGCTTCAAAGTGATATCTCTCTAAATCAGCATCAAGCTCGTCTGCAGTTAACTTTTCACCATGGCATCTCCCTTGCCTCTGGCCCCTAGTGTATCCTCGACCATGAACACCAGTGTGTCCCCGTCCTCTAGTTCCAAAGTTTTCTTGACCACTGTCAAAAACAATTGAAAGCATGCTTATTGGGGGTGGGGGGGGGGGGGGGGGGGGGGGTTTTATATTATTAATACGTAATAAAAAAAAAAAGAAAACAGGAAAGGAAAAAACCATCAAAGTTCAAATATTTA